>NDXB01005317.1:133871-162466 GCA_002631895.1 Agapornis roseicollis
TTTTTTTTTTTTTTTCCTTTTTAAACATTTGCGGGTTTCAAAGCTCCACCGATTGGGGTGGATTTTTTAAAGTTACAATATTTCCCCCCCATCAGCTTAGGTTTGAGCTAGGGCTGAATTTTATTTCTTTTTATGAAGTTGAAGCTTCCTATTAACAGAAGCACAGGTCATAAAGACAGGAGAATTACCTTCTAGTAATTGGGCCAAAATCTGGTTTCAGTTACTCAGGTGTTGGGTTGCATTCGTGAGTTACAGCAGGATTTTTGTCATAGTCATTTCTCACCTATTTAAAAAGCCAAAACAACCCCCAAACAAAACACTTCTCCCTCCTCTTTACTCTGCTTTTAACTCCTGTAGGTAATTTCTTGGCACTCTCTTAACTCAGGAATACACTGTACTACGCCCACATGAGCAAGTTGCATTGAACTCAGTGAGAATCCTTGTAGGAACATACCAGGACAATATTTGACCAGATGAATACCTGTAAAGCCATAGGAAAAGCAGCAGGAAATAAGATGGCTGTAGGGAGAAGACAGCTAACATATTATTACTGTTAATTCATTGTCTTCTTCTAATCCCATTTACTATTTGTTAGGTACATGCACAGTGCTTAAGAAGAGAACCTAATTTACATTTTACTAAATACTGGAGTAAAGTTAATGTTAACTCCATGGAAGTAGCTGGAACCAGGCCAGGAGGTTCCACATTGGTACCACACTGGTGATAACCAGAATCTCGTGCCACAAAGCACAATATGAAGCACATGCTTTCCCTAGGTCTCTTGGTTTCTCCACCCTATACCTATTACTCTCATTGAGCTACTGAACAAGCTGGAAAACCAGAGAGGGGGATTTAGTTTCACAGTATGGTCTGCCAGATATTTCTGCCAAAAAACACTGGAGTGTGAGGACAGCCAAAGAGCCAACCACCGGTGGTCACTTGGTCCTTCCCAGCAGAGGGGAAGGGGGCTCCAGGGACACCTCTGCTCCCTGCAACATGCCTGGGTCAATTCTCCCTAGGGAACAGTTACACATGGATTATCAGCCATCTTGTAAATGGTAGGAAAAAGCACCTAAGACGTCAGGTCGACCATCATGCTGTTTGACGTGATTCTTAACAGCACTGTTTTAAATGCATACATTCTGTGATGAGGATAAAACCTAACTGCTCTCTCATGATGGTAACTCAAAGCTGAAGGCACACCTTGTTACTAAAATTGTATTAGCTTCTTAATGAAATAAGTGGTGATGTAAGTAAAAAGGACTCTACCTATTGAGAATTCTACAACAAAAGTGGAAAGAATGGTTTAAGATTACATAAACTGCCAGAAGCTCTGAACTGACTTCAAAATGATAAGTGACTAAAACTTAGATGTGTGGAGAGCTGCTCTCCCCTCTAGCCAGTTCCAAGGAAAAACCTATTTACTAGCTATCTGCCATTTGCCTGGAAGATGATAATTCTTATTAAATGGGCTAACTATCCATAGCGAACAATTTAAGACCAATTTACTTTTCTTAATTAATTATCTACTAACAGTCTTTTATTTTAAGCATTGTTTTCATTATTCAAGCTTTTTTGATGAATATTTTATGGGAGCATATTTCTGCCTTGCTCTTTTTAAGCTATCCACTATTACTGATAAGCTTTTTTCATGGTGTTACTATCTGAGCACCTTTTTGTACAATCCAACAATCTCTAGCACAATGTGACACGTGCAAGGCACAGTTAGTACCTACATGTCAACTTGGAAAGAAATACTGGCACATTATCAGTGTTTTCAGTAATTTCAGCTGATTTGTAGTTCAAGCTTGCTTGTACAGAACAGTTACCAAGACATTTCTTGAAGAACGATCAAAATGGAAACTAGAGGGTGACTCCCATATCTCCTTTTCCAGTAAAATCTAGTGGAAAACCAGCTTCTCGTGTACAGAAACTGGTACTGGCACAGGGCACCAGGCTTGAGCCAGAGGTCCTGGGCTTCATATGGGGCTCTGCCACTGAGTTGTTATGTGACCTTGGGCAAGCTATTTCAATTCTAGTTTCTAGGTCTTCACTTTTGAATGTTTTGTTATTTTTTTTTTTTTTAATTTATTTGAGTTGCATGCTCTTTGAAGAAACTACAGCATCTTACTGTGTTCTCAGGGACAGTGCGAAGGGCAAGGTAAAGGGGTCTGCAGGTCTGGACTCCATGTAAGTCACAACATAAATACCCAGAATCACAGTGTAACAACAGTGGAAGGAAAGCTGCTTTCTCCTCCCACCCGTCCCAGCCTGTTTCCCTGTTTACCATGTCTCAGCCTGTGTGTTCAGAACAGCATGAGCATAAGGGGATGTAGGGCAGATTGTGGAGTGTTAAAACTACTTAACCAAATACAAGAGTATGCATAGTTTGAAGAAGGTCTCCCATACATGGAACTGACTATAAACAAGTAGCTGCTGCTCTTACCTAGTTTCATTACCTTGGGACACTTAAAAATTGGGTATTAATCCTAAGGAATCACTACAGTTAAGCCAGGTGATACAGCACAAAAGCACAATAAAATATCCAAGAAAAGTTTTCTCCTGACTCTTCAATTTAAATCATGACCTGAATCTTGGTATTTGATTCCAGAAAACAAAAAAAAAAATCATTCTAAAAAGAATATTAATAAACTAATCAAGAACCAACAAAATATTAGGAGCAGGTCTGGTCTTTGCTGCTGTGTTCTCTAGGCAAATGTGCCCATACCTTCTGCTAACACTTGCTGCCTGCTTCACACTGTTTCTACCAGAGTTACCTGCAAAATGGTGTTAACCTCCATGTTCTCCCTGCTTGGTCTACATTCCAAACACATAATACACAATGTCCCTCTTACTTAAATCAGTGCTGGCAAATATCTTAGTGCTAATTTAATGCTCTGCTCGCTTATTGCATTGGAGAGATGTGTGGATTAAACATTTCACCTCTCTGAAGTCATGGTCAGCACCATGACCATACAGATTCACAGAGTTAGCTTTCAGGAGAAAATCCAACAAGGGGTTGTCGTCCAGGACTGAGGGGACACAATATTTTCGCCACGTAGGAGAGGAAAGGGGAAACAGGCTGTGAAAGCCAGGAGAACTGAGGTTCTGTCAGCAAGATATAAAGACAGTTGTGGGTTTCAAACAACTTGCAAGCCCAGTGAAAGCGATTTTAAACTTAGTGTGCTGCAGCACAGGTTTTATACACAGGCCTGTTAAAGGCTTAAAGTACTTCATTACGTTTCTTAAGATCTGTGGAAGGTCAAGTAGAGCACTCCAGTTCCCATCCAAGCAACAGGGAACCCCAAATCTCTTGTTCAGTGTTTCCATGTAGGCTGATTTTGTAAAGTGGCCTGAGCAGGTAATACTGGGCTATAATGTGTCCAAAACTTCTCCACTAACAGTCTGAGTTGAAATGTTGACCCCTGTCTTGGTATTTACATCCTCTCTAAAGCAATTAAACAAAAAAAGTCCCAACAAAACCAAGAACACTACCTGGCTTTGCACTTCTGCTTCAGGACTAATTTTCATTTTAATTGCTCACTGCATTACTTTTCTTCTGCAGCTCAAAATGGCAATGAAGTCAAGTGAGCGTCAGCATTACCAAATGCTAGTATTTCAAGTAGTGCCTATGCAGACCTAGAAAGACATGACCAATACCAGATCGTAACACTTGGCAACATTTACAAATCTCTAAATGACTTCTTTTCAGCATTCTCTACTTTGAGTTTTTCAACAGCTCCATCTGCTCTTTAGGTAGGTTTCTCCGATCCTTTCGGAGACCTTGCAATTCAGAATCTTAATGAGCCTAAAATGTATCTTCTCTGCAAGCAGCATTCCTCCCTTCCACTCTCCCCAGCTGTTTAACAAACACCATCTGACCCAGGGTAGAGCCTGGAGCACCAGGCTAAACTATCGCCCTCTGCAAACTCACCAGTTGTTCTTATTGTGGTGGTGGTTTTTTTTTTTTTTCTTTCCTCTTTTTGGCAGTTTATAATGTTAAAATAAACGTAGAACCTTTCCCCTTCTTGCTTGGTAGCTTTCTGCACTTGGATTTCAACACGTGTAACCCAAGAGCAGAAGAAAAGAAATTGTAAGAAGCTTACATAGTGACTTTATTATTATTTTTAAAATGTTTTGTAAAGCAGATCAACCTCCACAAATTTCTAACCTCAAGAGAGTGTCACAGTCCAAATCCAATTTGTAACTAAGGTTTGCAAACAGGCTAAAAAGCACCAGCTTGTGCTTTGTCTAACATAGGGGTTTGTCTAACCCCTAGAAACATATTTATTTGAAAGTACAGAAATAGAGACATTTTGTATATACATGTATATACAAGCGGTGAATATCAATATTGGTGAAGTTGTTACAAAAATACGGATTACAATACATTGCCATCCAAAGTAAGCGTATTTAATGAGTGGCCTAAATCAGAATAGTTTTAATCATAGAATAAAGGACTTTTTTTGTTCCCTCCTCCCACCTGGGGCTTTGAGAAAGCAAACTCGCTTACCCAGGGGTTCTGTTCTCTACCTTTCTAATTATTGTTTTTAAATTACAATGAAGTATACAGCTTCCATCTAAAGAATGGCATAATTCTGTCATATGTGAATGTCGTATGTATGAGATGCCTGCCCAGCTAGAGATACTGCTCTACAGTGAGATGGGAATGCTGCAGCAAGGACAAGATATCTGAGTGCATTCAGCAGCTCTGCCCAACTCTCTTTGTGTGGTCAGGCTAGTTTGGGGTGGGTTCACATGGAAGAGACCAGAGAATGTGAACCTGAAGCCTTTTGGGCTAGATGAGAAACGTGTTACCAAATGAAATGCAATTTCCAAAATATTATCTAATAACCAAATAATAATGGGAATTGAAAATTTTCTCTGTCAGGGATTAAGGTAGGAGCTGTATTTGCCACACATTTCCACTTCTACACAATTCTACTGACCACCCTCTCATCTTGCAAGTCCTGTGAGGAGTTTAAAACATTTAATTACTAACTCCATCATTAAGGAATCTACTTTGTCAAACTGCAGCTCCTAACATTAAGTCTCTTAGAGCAAATCAGTTTTGATACTGATGGTTCTCAGAGGTACAGCATTTAATCCTCAAATTACAGCACAAGTTTTAACAGGCAGGTTCTGTCTGTCACCGAGATTTAGTAATTAACAAAAAAATTCACCCCCCTTCCTAACACTAATGGTTTATCAAAAGAATACCAGTAATTTCAGTTAAGATATACTGATGAGCTAGGCAGAAATACAATGAGGAGACAGACATATTTACCCTATCTGATTGAAAGGCCTGAGACAGAATTCCAGAGACATCGTGTTGTCATAAGAAGAATAGTCAGGAACCATGTTTGTGCCCCCAGGCCAAAGGGTGTGACATCAGGCCAGAGGTTTGTTGAAGTCAGAATGAAATGCTTGCCATAAAACTTAGCCACTCATATTCACATGGCTAAAGAAATGGAGTGTTGGCAATATGATACCTGAAACACTAATGCTGCTGGGGTTTATTCCAACGACAATTTTGTCCTACTAATACAAGAGACACTTCACCTACAGTATGGAGCTGAGGATTTCTTTTCACAGCCTCCAGCATTTTCCTTCCTTTTGCTTGTGGGTTTGTTGTTGAGTTTCTTTTTTTTTCTGTCCTCCTTATTCTGTAATACCAGGTAGTGGTTTCCAACCATTTAAACTATGGCATATAATAACTGATGAGTAACACAGCAGTAATAGCAGTGGTGGCAATTTTGCTTTGTTTCATGGGAGTGTTAAGAGTACTACAAAGATGACTAGGACATGTCTCAGTGGCAGACTGATAAATTGAGAGATGAATTTTCCCTGCCTACAAGTGTTGTCAAGTTTTAGTCATAAACATCACACGGGTTACAGGCCACTTGTTTTTCCAGGCAGTGAAACAGAAAGCAAATATTCTGTATTTTTAAATGATCTTTTGGATGAAGAATTATTGGAAGAAAAATTACTATGGAAGATTTTTTCCCAAGCTCATAAGCTACAAATTTCTGACCAAATGGTTGAGTTTAACAACCATGCCTGAAGTACTGTTGCTAGTAGGACAATTCATGTTTATTATGGAGGCATATTTACCAGTTAGCCCACTCTGCTGAAGACTTTTCTTACAACTTTGTGTTTTAGCCAAAACTTCATGTTGTTACGTTTTTCCATCTACATCCTCTATGCTATTGATTGGGAGGAAGAAATTTCAGGTTCCTATTTTACAGTGAAATTCCAAGAAGACTTCCTTGAAAGTGTCATCCATCCTCCACTTCACAGATTCCTTTAAAACTTCCTCTTTTATTAACTTACTTCAGACATGTGGCTGTTCTTTTTATGTCTAAAATACATGTTGAACTTCTGAAGCTTACCCAGGAGCGAATGCAGAAGGTATAGCAATGTCCTGGAGTAGCATCTAACTACCCCCTTCAACCGGGATAGCACATCGATACCAGGATGGTTTGCAGTGAGCTGTTTTTAATGGACAGCTCCCAGGTGACACCAGGCACTGCTGCAGCAGCAGCCGCAATATCATACATCCTTGATTGAACTTTGATTAATTTTCCAGACTTTCAGAGCCTGTGGCAAAAGGATCCACAGCAGTAGCTGCAGCCATTAACTCCATCTTTTGTGATTTCTCCTTCTTCATTATGTTTGGGTCTTGATTGAACTTTGTTCCAAGTTAGTAGCTTTTGGCTATGGACAAGGGAGGTAAGACTTTAGAAGCGAAGTGCAGAAGGATAATATGTGAAAACCTTGCAGTGAAAGCTGCCTGGCTATAGTTGGAGGTAGCCTTGGCTATACCTTGATGATGTGAGTGGTGTTAATAAAAACATTGAAGTTCTGCCTAACACCAGTCTAAACAACACAAACCACCGCTTTATGCAGTCCTAGTAGTCTAAATGTCCTCCAACATTTGTGCATAGTGGATGCTATTTTATTACACTAAAAATTCTAAATTGTTGCATTCACATAATGAATAAAATCACCGTTCCTGGGCAAAGCTAGAACTTCACAGAGGCGCATGTTTAAAATACAGGAATAGTTTCAGTGGCTTCCAAAGATTATTTGCAGTGTGCTGCTAAATGGTGCAAGCAACTATTTGCCTGCTGAACAGGACATCTTTACACTGCAGAGTCAAACTAGTGTCTGTTATATTATCCAAAAAAAGAAGTCTATCAGCAGCTAGGAAAGATCTTATGGTTCTTGAGAAAAACCCTAAACCTGACAATCTTTCACTCAAAACGTTACACTGAATTTTTCCAAATGACCCTTCACAGTTTTCACTGCCTTTCTCTTACCTCCCTCAGTTTTAGTCACAGAATGTCTAAACACTTTATTAGTAAAGGGCCATTTCAAGCTTACAATTACTTCATTAAAAAAAAAAAACAAACAAAAAAAAGGGGGGGAAAAAAAGGGGGGGGGAAAGGGGGGGGGAAACCCACCATGGACTCCCCCCTCCCCCGTTTCCTTACTCTTTTTTTCAATTAGTGCTTGAACCTACCACTGCGATATATTCTCAAGAATCATTTATATCTAGTTTTATTGCCTGCTGTTGGTATTTGCCAATGGTGGTCTATGAAATGGTATGCAGAGGTGGCTGCGGCCATCTGCAGAGATTTTTGCCAGCACCTACAAATGCTGTGTAAATGCCCCTTTTTCAGAGCTTGAAAACTGAAACTAACTGATGGGAAAAAATATTAAGCTATTAAGAATGATTCAAAATCCACTATGAATCAAAGATATACATGATGTTTCCACAACATCTGACACAATAGGGCTTTGTCCCTACAAGAGGCCTCTGGGCGTTCCTGTGATATAAGCAATAATGGATTTGTCTCTGAAAAGCTATGAGTTACTGTGGCACCTCCAAAACAGGCAACCTTAGAAATAATTGAAAACCTGGAAATAAAGGCAACCTTTAAAAAATAAAATACATGCATACATACATATACCTATATAAATAAATATAACTCTTCCTTGCTTTAACCTTTTTATTCCTTGCCAAGAACAGCTGGCTGAGGAATCGGTATCTGCCGTGAACTCTCATTTATTTTCTGATGCTGACTCGCCCCATTGCCCAGGCGGTCTCCGCAGTTCCCCTCCTCTCATCCCCTCAACACTTTGCCTTCCTCTGAACCCAGGATGCAGAGCAGCCTTCCAGCACAGAGCCCTTCTCCACTTACACACACCCAGGTTTCCAGCCCCTTTCCCGCCTGCCAATCCCTGCCTCACTGGGCTTTCTGACAGGAGTCTGCTTACACATTAAAAACAGAACCTCTGGCATATTTTAGGCAGCAGTAATAACAGACTTTTGCACTGGAATTAGCTTAAATGTGTTCAGACTGGAGTGAAACTTCTTGTCAGCTCAAGCTGTATCTATCTGGGTGATCTGGACACTAGACTTGGGTAAAGTGGCTGGGATGCTTATTTAGACATCTAGACTTTGGGAACTAAATAACTTGTGGGAAAGCTTGAATGTTGCAACAGGTAGAAGCAATTCAAGGAACATAAAAAGTTGCTATGAATAAGTGTTGTGCTGGCTACTGAGTCCCTTAAATGTTAGCATCTATGCTTGAAATGCACTTGAACAAGCACAAGCCTATTTTAGAGTGAGGCCAGAGCTGCCCTGTTAAAAATGTTGAAGCACTGGACTGGTCACCAGGTCTTTCCCTCCATTACTGCCCTGGTTTAAAATAATAGGGGAGTATGCATAGCATGAAAAGTGGAAAAGAAGAAAAGTGCTTCAAGACCAACCACTTTCTAGTGAACGCTTGGGAACTGCTTGGAGGAGTGCCAAGCCTAGAACAAGGTGTGAAATCATACAATTAAGAGAAGGATGGCAGGTGTAAAACAGAAGTCTCTTATGGAGCAGTGGTTTGGGGTATAACATCTGCAGGAAGCTGACTGCTAGACTGACACAGAAGTGATTGAAGGAGGCCTGGCAGGATTACCACAAGGAAGTAATGAGCCTTCAGGTATACTAAACACATACACAGTTTGTGTGACTTCTCACAAACCTCCTTTTCTCTTTTATGTTGTCCTAATGTTAAAATAAACCATACAGTGGTGGTAAGAAGGAGCCGGAGGCTCCTTAGAGAAGAGCTGAATGGTCACTGCCCTGTAGGATGTAAGGCAGCAATAGTGCAACAGGCTGTACTGGAGCAGCATGGGGTTAATGGCAGTTCAGAATTACTTTTGATGCCTTTTTCAACGGCTGGGACAGGTGTCCCCTCCTGCTGAGGGTCTCCACAAGCTAAAGGACTTCATCCTGCCTTTGCACTGCCAATGTGACTTGTGTCACTTGCTTCAAGGGAAGCAGGATCAAGCCCCCTAGCAGTAAGTGTGAGACACTTTGATTAGTCCAGCCACATGCCTTGTTCCAAAGCCTGCAGCTCATCATAAATTTTTCTGCATTAAACTCCAATATGGGTCTGCCATACACAGCTTGCCCAATAGATTATTACGAGAATATTCTTTTTGAACTGTCTGTTCTACAAGCAGGAGATGCAGCTGACATCCAGCATCTGTGACTCTCTAGCAAAGGAACACTAAACCTCTACGTTGATAACAACCTGAATAGGCAAGAAACACTGAACTCAAAATCAGCATTTAGTGCTATCTTCTTTTGAGATCATTTATGCTGAAATAAGGCCATGATATTGTCACCACAATCTGTACTAAAAACTGTTGCAATTGTAAAGAAACTAAATTAATTAAATACTTGGCGTGATCTTTAATTTTCTCTGTAGAAAGGACTACTAAGAAAGAAATGTCTTCTTGTACTCTGAATACATTCAAATCTTCAATGGTATAAATCCATCTAGTTCCAAGAGATGCAATTTACAACAGGTCCGTAATAAATTCCCTGTAACTCCAAAGCTGTTCAAGTAATTTCAACTCATTTTATCATAAAAACACCAATAAAAGCCTGACCCTAAGCTTACCATTATCGCCGTTTTACAAACTGCTAAATCTGTGATTTACCCAAAGTTATACAACAAACTTGTGACAGAGCCAGCATGTCATTCTGTCAGTTCTGTGGCTTCATCCTCCTCCCAAGGATAGCACTTTCTCCTGACCCCATTTTAGCAAGTGGGTGACAATTTCTGTTTATAAAAATAGTAGACTATAGGTACAACCCCTGCCTGAAGAGTGCTGGAAACTATTCCTCTATAGACTTAGATGGTTTCATGCAGAACCATCATATTATACTGGCCAGTAAAGAGAAATAGCAGAGCCTTTGCAATACAGCTATTAAAAAAACAGCTTCCTTTAAAAAGCTCTAAAAACTTGTTTCTAACCATAGAAATTGTATTCTGCTTATCAAGATGCTTCCTTCACACTCCAAACTACATTATCTGGATGACATTCATTGGGAGCCATCAGCCTCACAGAATGTGAAACATGTGTTTACAGGAAAGGAGGGATGCAAGCCACTTTTATATCCAGATTTTGTGATGTAAATAAGTTGTTGAAAAGCCAGTTTGTGACAAGGCCAGTATCTGCTGCCTCTTTAATCTAATTAGAAACTGCTCTGCACAGCCCAGCTATTAGCAGTGGAACATGCTGCTTATTTTACTCACCAATTGAAGCGTTGCATCGCACCTAGCCAGTCATAATTGGAAAAACTGGCACAATGAGCATAAGTAAAGAACAGTTGTGACCAGGAGTACAGCAGATACCTACTTTATTATGTCTCTGCTAAATAAGCAGAATTTCAAAAAACAAGTATTTATCAAAGACCTGCAGCCTGCAAACCTTGGGTGACTTAACACCTGTATCCAGTACTGGAAATTACCAACCATATACCAAGTTCTGAACACTCAACTAACTTCAAAAAGTGGCTGACAAGTAAATGAGCTGATAAAATAACAGTAATCTTGGGAAAAGACAGACATCCATATAAAAGAGCATTTGCTCCTCCTCTCTGAAATCCCACAGTTCTTTACCAGGAAGCACAACTATCACTCAAGCACACACCTCGGGAACAGCGAGGGGACACCAGGTCTGGCATCCTGCTGTGATGCCTCAGGCAAAAATACACCCAATTACCAAGGCCAGTACCCGCACCAAGCAGTTACGGCTGCATAGCAGAAGTGACATTTGCTCTGATCTCCTTTCAACATACCCATAACTATTTATGCTTGCTTTACTTGATTTATAATCATTGCATTTTTTAATCAATGAACTTATGTTTCTCTTAACAGTAAAAAGACTGTCAAAATATTTTCCAAGTATAATTTGAAGAAAAAAAAAGTAAAATTAAATTGAGCAGCTCTTCATAATTTTATTTTGGGTCGCACTACTGAACCTGTGTCAAAACTGGTTTTGTTTTTTTCAGATTCAGATGGTTTCTTTAAAGTTAAATTAAATTTTACCATAATATGTTTTAAAATAATTAAGTGACTTGTGCATCACTTAAATTTTCACCCTACAGATGAAAGTACACAAAGGATGTCACTGAACCTGCAATTAAAAACCGAATGACCAGACCTCAACCATAGGAGTGAAAGGTTTTCTCCTTGCAAAAAATTCTCTGGCTCCTCAGACAACAAAATCCAGGTCCCATGGTGGCACAAGCAGGCATTTAAAATTCTGTTTGAATTTAGCTGTTGAGGAAAGCATCAAATGGAGGGACCTGCCAGCAGCCACTAGGTGTGTACGCTGTCCTGCTCTGTCCCACCTACCACCCAAATCTAGCTCTGAAGAGACAAACTCTAGAAAACATGTTCTTTCACAGCTCACTCAACTCTGCTTTCCCTGATCCTGCTGAATATGATCTCATTTAACAGGGGGAAAGAAAGAAAAAAAGAACAGAAAAAAGGATGGCAGCTTCAGCAATGTGTACACCTTCCCATGTGAGAACTAAACTGAATCCATATGGGAACTGAACTGACACCTATCAACTTTCACTTCTGCATGGTGGAACAGTTTCCAGTCATCTTTACTGAGGTTAAAGACAGACAGTAATCCATCCTGTTCTGAAGTCATCTGTACCATGTTTTGTGAAATTCATCTGCTGTGCAATGATCTCATGTAGAAGTGATGAGCCATAGGTTAAGTTTTAAAATCCAACATTTTATCTCTGTGGAACAATGATAGGTTTTGTTTGTAGAAGATGTATTTCATCTCTGTGTACAGCAACATCAGTACACTATTGGAACAAATGTCACATGTTTCTTTGTCCAGTTACATTACCATACAAGTGATGTTAGGCACTTCTTTCAGTTACACCTGGGTTACCAATGATCTATTAAGAACGGGTGAGAACAACAGGAGGGTGAACTTGAAAGTGAAGCAAGACAGCGTTTGGTGAACCATTAAATGCTTTTCTGCGTACGCTCACTTGTTTTACCATCTGTACCAGAAACCAAGGATCTCTGTCCACTGTAACCACCAAATTTCACATTTCCATCAGTAATAAGGTAGTAGTAATAACTAGCTTTTTCTGTCTGGAGACAATAACAACCACTGGCTACAAAAGTACAATGGAAAAGGGGCATAAAGCACTGAAGAAAAGGAATTACACCAGTGATGTATCTGACTTCCAGGTTTGCTTTATTTACTTACTAAGGTTTTTTTGGAAGTTCACTTCCCACATGTCTTTCGGCCAAAGTCCTATTTGGTTTTATTTATGTGCTAACACATACACACTCTTCCCTTTTATAATGAATTAATCTGCTTCAAAACACACCCCTGGGCAGCAGTTTGTACCCTAGAAAAGCCTGCATTTTATTGTCCTCACTACTGTGTCTGTAAAGGCTCCTGGAAAGCAAAAGCACCTATTTTGATTTGCAGTGTCACATTAACAGGCAGATAACATTCAACCACAGACCCCCCTAACAAAGACAAGGGATTTCATGAAACCATGTGACTTTCACTCATTTCAGGTAAGCTAGATAGGTTTTTTTTGGCTGGAGAAGTATTTGGAGGACTGTGTAGGAGCAGTGCCTGCTCTGCATACTGACTATTCTTGGCTTACAGGTTTATATACAACAGTCTCATCTAGTGAGATGCCTGCTTATGACTGGGGAAGAGACCCTGCAGATTCACCTTGCCTTGGTCACCTCTATACAAGATTGATGCAGTGCATTCTTCTTAGCTGGGCTGAAAGTCAAGCAGGTGCAGTAAAGCATCTGTTTTCCCCTGGAGCAGACAGAACCTCTGTGAGCAGGCAAAACCTGCATGCCGGCCGTTCCCTGAGTTCAGGTGATTTCCTGGAGCCATTCATTGTGTTAGCAAAGTTTCTTCCAAGACCTGTGCAGTTCTAGACTCGATGGTAAGTGATATCCTCGCACTGAAAGTACTGTCACAGCTATTAAGATCTGCCAGGAAGCTCTTGCTCTAAGACTGAGGTAAGATCTCCTGGGACTGGCAGGCTCTCAACTAATAGTCTCAGTCTTTGAAATTCATTCCCTTTGGCAGCTTCCCAAAGCCAGATGCTAATGACCTTAGGCATGATGCAAGACCTTTTTATTGGTGTGATTTTTATTTTTTTCAGTTCCTGAGGTGGCAATGAAGCCAGACTTTTCTTATCTTTGGAGAAAGTGTCCATTTTAGCATTGCAAGTAACCACCTAACTTCTGCAGTAACATGGTCCAGATCAATCTTACATGCAAAAAGGTCATTCACTCAGCAGCATTCACCAAACAAAAGTTTCTGAATGGTTCTTTCTATAACAAAGCAAGACCTTACAATGCAAGTTTAAACAACTAATACCTTTGGACTTCTATATATTTATTATACCGTTTGCAAGTGAATTTGGCCTAATCACCTAAATGCTGACTTTGGATTCAGAGACCTGGACTGTACTGCCAACCTTCTACCAGACAACTGTGCAATTACAGTCAGGTGATTCCATCTCTCCCTCTCTCTCCCTGCTATTGCCTGCCCTATTTGCAGAAGCAAGAAGGTACCTTGGGCTGTGCTGCTATGGGCTGTTTCAGAGCCAGAGAGTCTAATGCTATTGTTCCATTAGTTAACCTCTTGTAAAAATTTGAAAACCATACGTTCAAAAGAACAGAACCTGAGAAAACTGATTTTAGCACAACAGTTTCTTGACTTCTCTCATGATGAGTGAGCACCAGCAGAGGATATTTCAGAAGATTATTATCTCCAGGCTTCCTCTATCTTTACTGCAGAGAAAGAGGCTCCTTTTGTGGATGTTTCAAAACAGGAGCAGATATTCTGCATAGCTCTGTGCAGTACTTTACAGAAATGTTGATAGAGGGGGCCTGGGAAGATTAGCTTAATTAAGCATCAGCTTTCCTCTCTCTCATCTCCTGCCTTCAAAAATATTGAAGAAAACACTACCAAACCAAGGTAATGTCATACACCAACAGATTTCTTATTTTAAATTCCTTTTAAAGCATATTTAAAATTAGATCCCAGTATGCTATCAGTGATAAAAAGCAGCAACAGTGACTGTGTTCCTGCACAAAGGTACAGTAAATGATATCAGAACACACTGATATGCTGTGGTAAATAAACTTTAGTTTGAGTTTTAAATATCTCAACTGTTTTCTTGGATGGCCATTTTACAGGAAGTCCACAAATGCTATCTCTGAACCTTCTCAAAAATGGGTTTCTGCTCAATATTTCAATCAACTACCATAAATACAACAAAACCAGCTGCAACTCACTTTCACAAGAAAGTAGGCACAATATTCAGGTTTCCATCATATTGCAAGGAATGTCAGCTTCTAAACAGACAGAACACCAAATTAATATGTAACAGACAAAGAAAGACTCAGTTATATTTAAAATTCTGTAATTCTAATCAGAAAAAAAGTCACTGGTATTTTGCTCTTCTCCCATTTTAAACTTAAGGAAAATAATTATTGTTGGAGTACTTTGTTTAGTTTTATCATCTCAACACTACGCTATCAGGGCACAAATCCTCAGTGGCAAAGTTACAAAGGTGCTGCAGCACTAACTAGGTGAGCACAGAATGACAGAGTGCTTCTTGTCATTCCTACAATCACGAAAAGGGAAATCCCCACTTTCAAGACCAATGTAAAGAAGAAAAATATGTCTAAAAAAATCTCACCCCTAGAGATTTTCACCTGTTGAAAAAAATCCATCTTTTTTGAATGGGAAAATTCAGCTTCCTCTTGCTAAAATTCAGTGTGCTGCATCTGTGAATTTGCTCAAGGAACCTACACAGGTATCTGCATCAAGCTACTGTTCGAGGCTTAGAAAACAGCTATCATATTAGCTGTTATCTGGAAATGAGGCAGGAGCATGAGCTGTACAACTGGAGCCAAAGGACGGAGACTCACACCGCATTTCAGTGGCAGACTCCTACTCTCTGTGCATTAAAGAAATGTAACCTCAGCTGAGCAGTGGGGTTATACTGGACTTCCTGTACTTCACTGTGAGAAGTACCCGGCACAGCTTGCCACACTAATGGTATTTAAGCTCTTTGCAAAGGTTGTCCCTGAAGACATAACTGGGACTTGTCCTACTCTGCTTTTATGCTGGCTGGAGGAGCTGATGTAGCAAGCACTCACTATTAAATGTTCTTACTCTGACAGACGCTGCTGCAGTACTCTGCAGGATTCTGATCAGTTGCACCACTTTTATGGTTCAATTGTGGATACTTTCAGAGTTATTTCTAATGATCTATTATTAATTGCCAAGAATTACATTCCAGTCTCAAATTTGGAAGGGCAAGAAACTGTGCAACTTCCAACTGTCACAGACAGTAATTCAGTACTTAAATCATAGGCATCAGAAGTTATAAGTCGGCTGATTTATACTAATTTGCATGACACCTTGTTCATCTAGGTGAAATCTGTAAATAATGAAAGAAAAACAGGGAAAGGGTATTTGAGTAAACTGCTACCACTAAACCAGAATACAAGTGATTAAATCAATGAAATAAAGATGTTAGTATTTTAGTGAGAAGTGACGACTACAAGTTCACTCCAAACTGTATTTGGAAAAGGTCAAATAAAGGGAAAAATTCAGATTTGCAAGCCAGATCTTTAGTATACCTCAGAGTGGTAGAAGACCACTCAGGTCAGTTAAAGAGTGCCATTTTCCACTGACTTGATGTTTTGTTCTGTGTTTGTAAAAAAGAATATGACAACATTAACTGGTATGTAAAAAAAGACCTGGCAGATCTGCAGAATAGTTTGCTGCCTGACTTTTCAGTCAGGGTATGCATTCCATGGCTGCATAAAGAAAAGGGGAGGGGGGGGGAAGGGAAGGGAAAGGAAGGGGGGGGGGAAGAGAGGACTGGAAACTCCACCTGGATGCTATCAGTCTTGCCCAAGTAAACAGTACTGACATTAGTGCTAGCCTGCTGAGTGGTACAGGTTAGGAAGGGTCACAAAGGCAAAATGGTGACCAAACGTGCCTTGAGGTAGAGATGCTCTGGAATCTGTCACAAAAGGAGAGAGCTGAAAGCTCATTTTATCTAGGAGTAATTTCATTTTAGAGTTCAAAACAATTAAAGACATTGAAAGAATTGTACAAACATGGATTATAGCAAGACAGAAACAATCTCCTTTTTCATATAAACATTCACTCAACTACATGCATACAGTGTGATGTGTATTGTTCTTGAGATAACAGCGCAGGACACCCATAAAATGGCAGGGGAATCTAAGAGAGATACAGAAAAAACCCTAACAAAACCCAGGAAGTTTGCCTCATAATACTAAATAAATACTCATACCCATGTAATACAACTAAGAACTTTTGTTTAAAAAAATAGGATGAAAACCTTTAAGAGGCAACTGTCATAAAAGAATTTCATTGTCACGTCCCAATAGCTAAATGAAGTATTTTGCTGAAGCTGCTTGAGATAAACTTTCTTTTGACACTCAACTTGTTAAATTGCACCCAAACCTGCAAGCCAGAGAAATATCTACTTGCACACATTAAGGACTGGGTTGTAACAATGCTTTCATGAAGTACTTTTTCCACATAGCTTTAAATTCACTTGAAACCCTTATTAAGGGAAACAACATAGAGTAATTACTCACTTGAGTTTTCTAGTTTGTTTTCTTTTCTATATACAAAAGCAACCTTGAAACTACACCTGGAAACCCCAGCTCCTGAAAAATAAATTTTACCAGTTATACTATTCTATAAGAAAAGCTACACAGATGATATTTCCTAATATCGCTTCTAGTTCCCTCCCAATGCTTTAAGTCCGTCCTCAGGAAACAGAACAAAGCACAAGTGATACTCACATATGGCATTAAGCAACAAGACTCAAAGTGTTTGCATATTTTGACAACTGTCCAAATCTACAACCAGGGTGGGAGGAGGCTATGGCTAACTTGGAAATTAAATGGTTAAATCTTAAACACGGGTACTTTTCCAGGCATGTTCAAATAATGCAGTAAAAAAACCCTAACAAAACCAGCCTCAACTGTAAAGTGAAGTTCTGAACTAATTTTACTTCTCCTACAGCATGCCAGGAAATGTATTACATGCCATTGGCAAGATACCAAACCTGTGACTCTAGGGGGATGACTGAAGGAATCCTCACAATTCTACATCTTGGAAATAAACTCTACACTAGAAGGAAAAGCTCTGTAACACATGCCATCTGGTACCCTTGGCCTTCTTTTGATGAAAAGGGAGCTGAGAGAGAGAAACTGCTTCCTCATACGTAGACCAAGACACTGTGGGCCAAAACCAGCTTACAGTAACAGCAACAGAAAGAGCAGCTCAGCTGGTGCTTTTCTCTCCCAGTTGCACCTCTGTAGAACACAGGCATTTTCACAATCTGAGTTATCTCAGATTTATATCAGACAGCCTATTACAATAAATGGGAGTGTCATTTGGCCCATTAATTGCAGGAGAATAGCATCTAATTGCATTGTAAATGGAAAGGGTTATGCTGAAGCCAGTGCACTGCATTGAACTCAGCTCTCAGCTTTTGTATGATTTTTCTTTTAAAATATAAAAGGTAATGTCTTGAGCAAAAATCTAAACTATGGCCAAGATTGAAAATCAAGTATTTTAAGGTTAAAACCTTAAAATAAGTAAAGAAACTGAAATCAACATTCTATCATATTCAGAAAATCCAGATGAGAAGCAGTTACTATTTCAGGATTACTGAAAAGATGTTTCAGTAATTCTTTCAGAAATACTAAAAAAAAAAAAAAAAGTAATTTCAAATACAAATAAGACTCTTACCCAAAAAGGTAAAGAATTGTCTGACATTCATTCCCACTGCCCCAAGAAGCTGTCCTACCTATTCTTTATCCTGCTAGGAGTTAAAGTAGAAATGGCTATGAGCCAGTGTGAGTTAGCCCCAAGGAAATTCCTGCAGAGTAGCAGGAGGCATGTTGGGGATGTGGCTGGAGCATTTCTGCATTCCAACTCTCTCCAGTGCCTGTAACGACCTAGCGGGGCCATCTGTAGCCACACTTCAGTTCGGGCAACACCCAGGTGTCTCTAACCTGGGGTACAGACCAAAGTATGGCTAAGGATACAGACGCTGCAGTGACATAAAGCTCCTTTTCTTGTATACGAAGTACTGTACTGATACAGTGATTTATTTGGGTCATTCATTAAACTGTTGAAGGACTTATATAAGTTAGTGTTCAAATCTCATCAGACAAATAACACCCCATTTATAATGGTAGGAAATCACCAGCATAATAAAAAATCAATAATTTATATCGTAAGGCCTAGCAATACTATTCTAACAGTTTGTTCCATTATAAGTCAGTAAAAGTTATTAAATAAGCAGTGTTTATTTTTATTATGTAATAGACCCATAGTTTGTATCATGTCTGGGGTCTATTTTCCTCTGAGTGCAAATATTTAACTACCATTAATGTTAACAAGAGGTTACCTAGCATGTACTTTGGCAAGAGAATAAAACCTGAATTTTAACATTAATCTTACATAAGCTTTCAACTTGAAAGAATCTTGAGAGTACCTTGGATTAACACTATCTTAATTGCTTTGAAATCTGGATTTTGTGTGAAGCATATACATAGATAAAACCAATTCATGTTAACTTTAAATTGCACATTTTAGGATAATTTAAAATAGTTGCATGTCACCCTTCTGTAAACTGCATAGCTCACTCTGGGCAGGCAAATCTTCGAAGAATTCTCTCTATTTCTAAGACTGTTTTTCCCCAGCCTTGCTTCCCAAAGGAAAATTCACAGTATTTTTCACAGTAAGAATGGTGGAGGAAATTCCTACTATATTTGAAAAGAAACAACTTTTTGGCATTGCCTATTTACAGTTTGGGGGATCTCCTTGTTCACATACGCACTCTAACTGAGGACAGTGAGGTAGCATAGAAATATAGTGCAAGTGGAATCTGGCCCTTTTCATTTTGTGAAACTGCTTTGATCATGACTCTCTCAAGACATTATTTTAAACTAGAATGCAATTGACCGCTATTGCACCATATGTTCCTTATGTGTGAGCTCTGTCTTGTTCATTAATTTTTATGCCACTACTGTTGGAATTCAGCCAGTGTAATGTGGAGGCAATTAGCAATGTCAGAGTGTTCATGCCAGCATATAATGAGAGAGAGAGAGAAAAAGAGAAAAAAAGAAAGAGAAAAATGGGGATATTATACTTCCTGCTACAGGCAACAGTCCTCTTCAGAGGGTTTTCTTTCCTTTTTTAAAATGTTATTTGAGAAGTGAAAAATCTAATAAAACCAGACAGGTGACAAGAAATAAAAGTCTTGTTATAGAAGTCAGATTTACTCACTTATAAAAACTCCCCCATAGGTTTTTAACATGTTCACCTCTTTTCGGAGGATGAAACTGAAGACACCCTGTGGCCTGATGACCTCATCTTCTAATCTTACAAACACTGCAGTCTGTTTTAGCTCTG
This sequence comes from Agapornis roseicollis, assembly GCA_002631895.1. NCBI lineage: Eukaryota > Metazoa > Chordata > Aves > Psittaciformes > Psittacidae > Agapornis > Agapornis roseicollis. The sequence continues at coordinate 153,726 of NDXB01005317.1, forward strand.
TATCAAAATGCTTAATTTTTCCTACAAAAAAGATGCATGCAAATCCTAGAACAGAAATGTACATTAAATAAGACATGTTCCAATGACACAGCATTTACTGAGCAAATCTGTGGTTTGTTTTCTTAAAAAAAGAACTATTACTGCAGATCTTGCCAGCTGAGATCCAAGATATTTACCATTCTTGTTGCTATTTGTGTTCCTGAAAATTTAAAGATAAAAAAAGTAAGATATCTGCCTGGAGTTCCAGGGAGTACTGAAGACCTCACTAAAGCATCTGCCTCTTCCCATCCTAAGCTCGCACACACACAGAAACATCCACCCTTTCCCTTCCAGTGAGAAATGGGCCCGTTTCAGAATGTAGTTTCTGCCTTATCTCAGGACACAAATGCACCTAACAAAACCTAACCTAAACCCAAAAATAGAACTCTACTAGAATTCTATCTCTCACGGTATCTTCCTATTAAACGCCACATTATTATCCCATGAGACAAAAGATAAACACTGAAACCCCTTCATAGTTCAAAACTTGATAGAATTTTGTTGCTCTTCTGTAAACCCTAACAGGTATGTTTATAAAGTACATAACTTGGAAAATAAAAGAAAGACTTCTCAGAAGAATGGCTCAAGCTGCAAAATCTAAATCCATACTCTTTTATGCTTATTTCCACTTCCCATCCTAAGTGGTTCAGATCCAGGCCCGGATTTCACAGTCCATTAAGGAGACAACTTTGAAGTTCACTGGAGACACAATTTTCAGTTCTGTATTGTTTAATGGTTTAATTATCTATTTGCCTGTGAAGTCATTAGGCAACTCTGCACTAGTAATATGGTTATTAAAAGATACCTCCCACTGAAGTCATTTAAATACCAGTTACAGTAGCATAGTGCTGCTTGTAGTAAGGGTCTTGTGGCTTAGTGGCAGCCTTTCGCTTTTGAGAGCTTGGCAAGCATATAAAGGTAGTTTGACTGATCCACCTTAATTCCTACCGGATTTTTACCCTCATCACCAAAATCACAGCATCTAGCCAACTTCGTACAATTGTCTTTAAAGAATCCCCCTCAGAGGTTATCAAAGGTATTGCTACACACATAAAGAGCATGATACAAAATCCACTGAGGTCCAAGTCATAGCTTATTGGGCTGAGAAGTAATAGAAGCAGTTTGGCAGCATGGGCTGCCTACGAATGCAGCTCCTGCCTGTTTTTCCAGCTTCAGGAACAAAAGAATTCAGTCAGGGTTTTTAATAAGTTATTACAGCAGCTAAGAGAAGTGTCAACGACTTTCTAAATTGGAAGAGTTTTAGTGAAATTTAGTTAAAATGGAGTGTTTTGGTAGCATGACAAAGTTTCATTGAGAAAATGGAATTAATCACTTGGTTTGAATTAAATTATGAAATATTTTGCTTTGAAACTACATTTCTTTTGCCCAATTCATTCAGACTTCTGTATTACACATTATATTTAATATTAGGAAATAAATGTGGAATAAAGCTGGGAATTTCCAAAAGGACAGATTTCTGTAGCTTAGCAGTTCCACACACCCATTTGTGTCTTCCTCAGTGGATGCAGTAAAAGACTCCTACAGCTATTTAAGTCAAGAGCAAACCCCACCTTTACATCAGAGACAAACAATATCTAGCTGTTATTCAACATCTACTTATTCTAGTAGAAAGGGGACAAATTATGTGCTGGCATAAGTCCAATAACGTCAACTGTCAGAGCAATACAGTTTAACTGATAGCAGGAAGCAAAGCATTGACATTTGGAAAGTATGTGCTTCACTTACTTTCATGTTGTTTGCAGTAATAACACAGGGGAGTTTCACTTTAATTGCATGTTAAGAATAGAAAAGAAAGGAGAAGGCTTTGAGAGTAATCATGAGGTGACTGGATTAAGAAACAAAACCCAGCACTACTGAGTAGCAGGGTAATTCTTCAGTCAAATGTTATTAGAGCAATTAATAGAGTCCCTCCACTGCAAACTAATCCAGTGATTTCAGTTTCACCTGTTAGTTAAGTCTGGAGTTTTTTAAAAACAAATGTTAATACATTTCCATGTAGCATGGGACCAAGTTAGAAAAAAAGAATCTTTTATAGCTTTGCAGAACTAACACATTAGTAGCTACATTTTGTTCATAGATCATATGAGCAAATGGTGTCTCTCACATTCCCATCACAGTTCCAACAGGCCTTCCTCCACCTTTTCTGATCACCCGAGGAGGGTGACTGCACGCTGCTCGCTGAGTCTCTGCTGCCACCTGCCCCGTGGCTCTCCTCCCCTGGCGCTTGCTTCTAAGGCCCTCCTCCTGCAATGCTCCTAATGTGCTCAGACACCCAGGACACAGGGAGAGGCTGTGCGTTCAGCATGAGGCACGATAGAAATGCCAGCTACAATCACAAACTTGCCCCAACCAATTCTGCTTCCGACATAATTGTGCGTCAGGCACAGAGTTGGCAGGAAGCAGTTTCATGGGCAAATGGCAACAAGGGCAGCAGAATTTTATTTCTGAAGCAAATCTCTGCTTCGTTCCCTCCTGTCCTTGTCTAGAGGTCTCTCCAAGGCCAAAGTATTCGCACAGTATGAAAAACAAACTCCAATTTTTATGCCTCAAAATCTAAGGAATGCGCTGCATGCTGCAAAACTGCCAGTAGAGCAGACACGGTGCAAGGACTCCTAGTCTCTAAGAAGACCTAGGCACAGATAGTGTCTGCTTGATGAAAAGATACCCTCTGACATGGAATGTGTAAGCTTCCCAAATGCCGTAACATGCATATGATGTGACCCTGTCACCTACTTGGGACAGCACAAGTCTCCCCCAGCTTAAACTCATAGGTGTTTAATATACTTAACTGAAGACTCCCTCCTAGTTGTAGGTTTGGCACCAGAGGTTCCTTTCTCCTTCTTGAGAGCTCCAACAACACATACCCAGCAGATGCCCTGTGTCTGCTCAGACAGGTTTCCTGAAGACTGATCACTTCTTCCCAGTGCAGGATTTTGTGTATCAGGCCCCCAACAGCACTGGACACCAGCTGTAGTTGACTTGCTGGTACGTTCCCTGAGATACTGCCTAGGTATTGCCGCTATGGTGGCTACTGCACAGCCTATACTACTGCCACATTTTAAAGTTTCCCTGCTCAAAGTGAAGACCAGAGGATGCTTAATTCAAAATCAGTCAATTTCGAGAGCTGTCCAAGACACAAACTGGTGTAGTTACACAGATCACTGACATGATCCACAGCAGTTGCTGGCAGAAGAAAAGAAATTCTGGCTCCAGAAGTCATCCTTCTGCTCACAGTTTTCAGAGGAAGGAACTGTGGTATTTACCTTCTATCCTAGTTCTGAAATGGATCTGTCATTTACTTTTGAGCACATCACCCAGAATCTCCATACCTTTCTTTTTTCGTATATGATGTAAATAACATCATCTATCAGCTGCACCACTCATCAGGCTGTGTGTAGTTTTTTTCAGGGCCTTGAGATGTTCTGGGATAAGGTACTGTACATATGAAAACTATTTTCACTCCATTCTTGTAAGAACTCCAGAACATCCCAGGGACTCCAACAGCAAATCTCTCCCACAGAACACAAAAATGGTTTTACAAGAAGTAAAAATTAAAATAATTATAAAAAAAATATAAAACACTGAACATTCAGGGGAATTAAATAAAAGACCAGCTTGTAGTTTTCATGTGCAGTCATCTGAGTCAGCTCTCCAAGGAGTGCCAAGGGCTAAATTCATCCTTGAGCTATGCTGGCTTCTGCCAATGTAAACCAGGACACGCTGCTTCTGCCAGCAAAGCAGGGAGAGGCTGCAGAAGTGGAAAGCACCCAGAGCCTTCCTCTTTGTTGGGGGTCTAAATGCAGCAGCACTAAGAGAGAGCAGCCTGGCCAGGGCAGGTTCACAGTTATGGCAGCCCAAGGTATCATGGTGTAAAACATCTTCTACTGTGGGCTCTGCTAGAGAGATTCAAAAAGATTTTAAAGCAGTCTTTAGCAGAACATACTGCGATGAGGAATAATGGGGACCAGGTCTCTCAGTAAATGAAGGCAAATGAGCTTAAAATGGAAGTGTTACTGGCGCAAAGAGAAGTAAACCCACCTCTAGGGATTTTGTCCATCTTCAGATTTTTCTGTGCTGTTTGTATCAGTGGCTGAGTTTACCAGCATGTGTTGCATAACACAACTTAATGTACAGTAAGATCAAGCCTGTGATTTAACTGGGAAACAGCTGTGTGACTCAGATGTTTTAAGGGGAGAGCAGAATACTGTGTACAGAAAACTGTCCTCATTCCACCATGAAAAAATGAGCGGCAAAAACACAGGTACCTCCACTGTGCCAGCTATATTGCTGCAGAGCAGCAGTCCTCACTTGGCAAGTTATGAAAAAAAAGGAGATTAGCAAGTATAATAGCATTTTACAGTGCTCTTTAGAGTGAAAAATCATTTGTATGTTACCACTACTGATGGTTCAAAACCACAATACTGAAACTAAACAGGGAATCCAGATCTGAACCTTCATCCAAACCCCACCCTCTGGGCTCAGTTCTTTGTTAGATCCAAGACTGGAAGGTACCTATTTTCTGTCTTCTGGGAGGCTGGTGTTTTGCAAGGCCTCATCAAATTCATACACTCCACAGCTGAAAATCTTGGGAGGAGAATCGCAATTTTGATTGCCACAAACTAGACTTGCCAACCGAAGTCTCAACCAGAAGCATGCACCACTGCCCAGTCTTTCTCAGGGTGGAGCTCTGCCAGGAGAAGAGGCCAGCAACCGCCCAGGTACAGCTCCATTACATGATGAGGATGGCTCCAAGTTTAATCCGGAGGAATACACAAAGATTTGGCTTTCTGTAAAGGCTAAGTTGTGACTGTCTCATCTTGGTCCCCGTTGGAGCAGAGCCCAAAACCACCACACGCTTTGGCACTGTTTGTTGTACTTGGCAATCTTTGCTCAAGCTAGGTGGGTGCATTGGCAGGACTTGTGAGGAACCCCTCCTCTTTAATTGGTGGGAATGTACCTGTAAGGCTGAGCTGTGTTTGGTAAGGCTAAGTGTTCCCGCAAGGGAAAACGACTCAAGACAATGCAGTTGGTGTTTAGAGTAACAAGACAGAGGATGACTGAGGCACTCTTTCATGTTACCTGGAGGGCCCTCTTAAGCTCTCTTACTTCTTTCTGTTCTTTCACCATGAAACTCTGTCCCTTGCTGTAGTTAAAGGGAAAGCTGATGAAATAGTGAGACAACCCAAAACAGGTTTTTTTCCCCCTCAGTAACTGAAAGAAACCAAGACCATATCTACCTTCAGTCACTATTTTGTTCCACGTTAGAGGTTAAAAACCAACACAAATACAATTTTTGCCATGAGCTGTCTAAAGCAACGAAATTTAAAGCTACAACTGCTGCTCTTTTTAATTTATTCAATTAATTTCTTGCAGACAGGAAGATTACAGGAAAATTAAACTTTGTTCTGCTTACAGGCTGCCTAGTGCCTTTTTTCCTCTGGTATGTGACAAGCACTGGTGACAATTACACATTTCCTAAAGCTAAGTATACATTTCATGCATTGACTTGAGAGCTATCAATTCTACAAGCACAGAATACAAGGGGTTTATTACAATTTTAACGTTAGTATGAGTACTTTTTCCAAGCCCCATTCCTTTGTATTAGATGACAGAAGGCTGCATATCACTTCCCGCACAAAATTAAAGATGTTCAGAAGTATGTTACCTCTGCTGTCTGAGCTAATGGAGTCTCAGATACCTCAAGACTGAAATTATTACAGATAGCTGAAATATCATATCTCATATCTCTATTCAATAGAGGGCAGTGGCAGATAAAAGCCATGCACACCTACTAACCTGTTGAAAGTCCTGTCTCCAAACTGTTTGGCTCTCATGAATCTAATGGCAGCAAACACACCAGACAGACAGAAACAAGAATGGTAATTCAGTGTTTTGGCCATGTTCCTCTGCTCACTCTCTCCCATCTCCCCTCCTACCCCCACTCCCTCTTTTTTTCCTTCTGCAATGGATGGTATCACCAAGGTCTTATACAAGGTGTTCACCCTGGAAAGGCAGCAGGAAATAAAAATGCTCAGAACCCTGTGGGATCGAGTTTTTAATGGCTCTAAATGAGAGCAAAGTAAACACATGCACATGTGCGTGCATGCACACACACACCCAGCATCTATTTGTCAGACCTTTTTACCAGACAAGGAGAACACATGCTGGAAAAAGACTGTTGCCTAGTGGAAAGGGCACTCAGAGGTGTGATAAAGGGAGTAAGTTTTAGTGCAGTCCCTCCACTTAACAAATTAAATTAATCAATTCATCATACAGTGTTATGATTACAAATAAATCTAAGTGCCACAAAATGCAGCAAGAATGTTATGTTTTGGTAATTAGCTCACAATTGCCCGTGCAGTGTCACTTCACAAACACTGATTTTTCAGCCTGTGTGAGTAGGAAAAAGATGGATACATACATTGTTAGAATATATACCACTGTACATTTAAATTCACATACATGAATATATATGAACAACTGCACACACTCTTAACTTCTGATCTAAAAACCTTATTTTGAAAATCTTAACGCATAAAAGGAAAGAAGGAAAGCCCGACTGAACAGTGGAGAGATTCCAAGTGGGAGCATGAGACCAAAGAAATGAGGGCCAGGTCTGGAATACTGCAAACAGGAATTCTGAAACAAATCTTGCTCTGTTTCCAGGGTAAAAAAAATTGCAGCCCCACTTCTTTTATTATAGGCAAGGGATAATTCTGCCACAATGAAGTAATCTTTATGCCTTATTACAATTATCTTCAAAGAGATTCACTACTGAATGTAAGCAGCACAGTGTGTGTATGTCTTTACGTATTCACACAAACTGCTGAGGTGAATGGCAAGAAATACTGATTCATTTAAAAACACTCTCAGCAGCTTAACTGGAGGAGGGGAGGTCAGAAGGAAGGCAATGACTACTGCATGCACAGCTTTCCATAAATGCAAGTTACTGCAACATCGCTAAAGACCAGATCGTTTTACCTGCCTGGCTGCAGAGTGGACAAGGCACACAAGCACACAGTGCTCTGCCCGTTGAGTGCTGTCCTGCCCAGCTGTGCCTCAGCATGCCTGCACTTCCGTCCCCCCCTTGGCTCTGCAGACTTCAAGTTCAGTTTTGACTAGGGCCCTTCCAGAGACCTATCTGCAACTGTTGGACTTTATAGCTGTTGAATGACACTTCCTATCAGCAGCTACTTAATGAAAGAGGCTTTCCAAGAGAAGGATCAAATGTCAGTTTATTTTGCCTCCTCTCCTTCTCTTCTGGAAAACCATACAGGTCCAAATGGGAAAGGCTATTCAGCTGCCATCTCATAGGATGCCACCATGGCACTTTAAAAGTGGCCCAGTTTCATCACTGGGCTGTTATCTTTTCAGCTGGCATGGATTCACTGGTCGAAGTGTGATACCCTTTCCTCCCACCCCAGAGCACTGCTGAAGGCACTGCTTGTGCCTTGGGTTATGTGGAAAAGTCATAGCCGAGTAGCTCTGCCATCCAACATCCAAGTGATAGCAGCATCTAGCCCTACTCTTCAGAGCCTTTTCCTATTGCCTTTACAAACTAATTCATTGAATCAGGAAATATGGCTGGGAAAGATCCCATGTGTGAAATGCCTTTTTAAAAAATGCAGATTATGTTTCACTATCCCAACAGGGAAGTGTCTCTACTCTGCTCTCATTTCAAGTATTCAATGTTTTGTGCTTGAATTTAGCCAAACTTTATTTGCATTGAGGAAAAAACACCATACTTACTATTCTAAATGAGGCTATTCTGCTTATATATATATATATTTGTACATAAGCAACAATAACTTTCACTTTTTATCTCCAATAGACTTTAAATGAAAATCACAAAATGAAGAAATGCATACTGGTACAATCTACACTGAATCAAGGTACTTTATAACAGCAGCAGAGAGATAAAAAGGCACAAACCCAACACTGAATAGGTAGAATTAAATGTTTGGTTCTTGAGAAGATATAACTGTCCCCTTCACAGAGGACCAAAGAAGTTTCTCATTAGCAAGTTGGCAAGATTTGAAAAATTATTTCCTGATACAGTTGATAGCTGGTACCCATTGCAATCACTTGAGGATACTTAGTATTCTTTGTAATTTTAACTCCTCCATAAGGTGTCTGGAAGGAAGCCTTGGAGGCTGTCTAACACTGACTCAGCTACTTGGTGACCAGCTGACTTTGCTGTGGTAGCAGTAAACTGCAAAGTCCTGTACTTACAGAACACTAAGCAGCAAACCTTTGCAAGTACAGAAACAATACACTCAGCAACTATTTATTTTCTGCCTTGTCTCTCTGGGAAAAGCCCTGCAACTTTCTCATAGCCTGTCCAACACAAGCCCTGCATGGATTTCCTCCTACATGATACCTGGGAACCTACAGCTTTCTCAGAAAGAACTGTAACTTGTGATCTTTGCCTAGATTCGTACATCCAGCCATTGGGCTGAGGCTTGGCAGTGGTCAGTATGCAAAATGCTCCCACACACAACTAACCTCAGAGGGAAAATTCATAGAGAATCCACCTCATGTAGACTGCAGAGGCAAAGCACAGCTGTCTGCAGCTATCCAAATGTCTCTGGCTTGGTCATCCTGATCTTTTTAATGACCCTGCATATCAGCAGAATACAGGCATCTGTTCAAAAGAACCTAGCAGCTTCTGACAGAGCAGA
>NDXB01005317.1:165961-176493 GCA_002631895.1 Agapornis roseicollis
GGTTTGGTTTTCCTTTTTTTTTTTTTTTTTTTTTTTTTTTTCAGTTCTGTCCTGATTTTTCCATTGCCCTTCCCACCTGCAACTTATAGTAGGCCAGGAAAGATTTCTGGCAACTGCCTCTAAACCAAATACCTTTTGCATGTCAGCTATACGATACTTCGCATCATCCATAATCTCCATTAGCAGATTTGCACTTTCACCCCAATGGCACCCATCTTCCATTTCCACAGCTTCATAGGGTGGTTTCATGGCAAATTATTTGATTCTGGTGCTGGAGCATTAGTAAGAGGAAAAAATAGGGGAGAATAGTTAAATGATTTCAAAAGAAAATGAGTAAGAAAAGTAGAACCCCATAACTATGATTTTTTCACAACTCCTTCTCTCTTGCACCTTTTGTGAAAGAACTGCTGAATGTTACTTTCCCTATCCAAAAGGCTTTTGTTCCTCAACAGGATAAAGGATGTGCTATGGCTCCTATGTAAGAGTAACTGGGGGTTAGTAGAGGAATGGAAGTGGAAAGGGTCCTCAAGATATTCCCTATGGTGCTTGAAGGCTCTGATTATCATGGGTCTGAATTCAAATTAACACTATCAATACTTGTGCATGATATTAAGTGTAAACAGAGATGGGAAGGAAAAGATAACAATGAAACAACAGAGCACAAAAAACCAGGAGTCAAGTTTTCGTACAGTGTAAGATAAAACATGGCTTTGCACTACATAAATGCTACTGAAACCTCACATGACAGCATTTGTTTTCAGGGATTTATGTATGTTGTCTCAGTATTAGCCAGGGTAAAGTTAAATTATTCTTTGTTCATAAGAAATTAAACATTTTTCTGCATTATGTGTTGCAGAAGCATTTATGGCTCATTTCTTTATTGGGACTAAGATGGAAATAAATGAAAAGCTTTTCAGACATACCACTTTTTTTTTCCCTGAGTGCATAGACACTGTTGAGCACAACAGTAGTACTGCCATCAGCTATGCTCCCAAAGAGTAGAAGGAAACAAGAAATTCTGCAGAATAACAAGAACGCACCAATTGAGATATGCTTATGGTTTTTTGCAAAAATAAACTGTTATTAAAGAGTTAAGCCACTGTATGTGTGGGCGAACTGCTTTCTGTAATTGCTATCTATATCCAGATCTTGAGAGAGATGTTCATCTTCTGAAATGAAGGGTGCAGACACAAGTCTTTTTAAACCAATAAAAATACCAACATTTAAGTGATTTTTTTTTTCATAGATCTTTTGTATGCAAATCACTCAGGTCAGATAGAAAATTAAAGATGTCTCCTTGGTCAAAAAAACCTGTCATTTGAATTTAGGAAAATACACGGCTGCCAACAGAAATCTAATCCATATTTGACAAAGTGCTCCACTTCCCCATCAGAAAGGCTCATTATATGATTTATATTGGGAATTTACACATATTAATATTTAAAAATAATCATGTCTGTCCTTCTCCTGCTTCTTTGGAATAAGCTGTTCTATAGCACTACATACATTATATCAACCGCTAAAATCCTCTGGCTTTGCACTAAGAAAAACTTTCTCCATCTACCAGTGAAGCAAAAAAAATCTAAAACTTGGACCTTCACATCCCAATTGAAACATGTTCATGTGTGTACATGAGTTCAGAACTATTTCAGATGGATCTGAAATATCCTAAATACATAATTTTAACTGCATATCCTAATTGTGGATATAAAGCAATATTGATACCTTGCAGTGGAATACTATGTAGAGAGAAATTAAACACTGAAAATTGTATCTGACTGCTGCCAGTCTTGAAACCTCTTTTATTGCTCCATTTTCCAGACTTTTCCTTGTGTAATACCTTATTCAATACAAATTCCGTGTAACACATGCATGCTTTTTATCTTATACTCAGTGTAACCACACATTTTCCTTTCCTTGGGCTTGATCTTGCAAAACATTTTCTCCCATGAGCAACCTTCTCTCAGCAAAGGTGTACCATGGAGGTCTGTAACTCAAGTTGGAAAAAGTACTTCCGAAGATGGAATGAGAGTATGAGTGCCAAGCAAACAGCTGGTGGGCTTACCTAGTCTGCAAAACATCTCCTGGCCCATGGACTCCCCATGAATGTTGGTTCATGTCAAAGCTGCATAGCAGTGTATGGGGCAGAGTGCTGACTCACGCCATAAGATTTTACGAAGCTCTGCAGACCTGTCTGGAGGTTCCAGTTCAAGCCTGGAAGCAGTAAACTCATATTTGCATTGCATCTTCCTCAGAGGGGTTTAAGCTAGAAAGAAACGCTATGCAAGAGTAGCTATGGCCTAAAGCAAATCAGTCCCAAACTGGTTCAGGCAGTGCCAAGTATCAAGAAGCAGCATACTGGTACTCAAATTTAGATTTTATCTGTGTATAACTGTGCAGAATTTAATACCTCTGCTGTAAGTGGCCCTTCTACACACCAGAATATAAAGTAGATTTGACATCTTTGCATTATAGACTGGTGCCTGCAGTTTGCAATTCATTGGTTCAGCTTTTTAAACTTGCAGTGGTTTAAGAACAGTCATGATTCAGAGTATTCAACATGCTTTGATCCAGCTGGCTTTTCCTTTAGCATTTGGAACTGAAGGAAACCAACCAGGACTTTTTCTATCCCTTTATGTCATATTAACAGACCAGTTAGATTTCACAGCCCTTGCACTCTTTAGAGGACACAAACTAATTCCTGCTCCTTCCTTGCACCCCAAGAGTAGTGCTTCAACCAGATATAAGTCTTATTTTAATTCCCACCACAACTATGAAAGTAGACACAAGATGGAGCAACACTTGTGCTCCCCAGGAATGCCAGACAGTATTCAAACAACACTCAGCAGAACCACCCTGAGGTGTATTTGCTCCATATTGTTCCCAGCAGGAACAGACAGGTCCCAAAATTAACTGTGATCCATTATTTCATTGAGTTTGAACATGAGGACAGTGAGAGTTGTCAGGATCAGCCTTTCTACATTTGTGGAAGGAAATACTTCCTTTTCTTTACCATTTTTTTATCTAGACTACTTGTAGACATAACATTTGTTACAGGTGCAATTGACTAATTAGAATATTTTTATTAAAACTTAAGTTAATTCACTGACCTGACTCTTCTGATTTTCCGAACACTTTTCTTGTTACTCCTTTTGTGTATGAAACTGTTCTACACAATGATCTGGCTGTGCTGTTTGTAGTTTTCTGACAATAGTTCACTCCAAAAAGGGCACCCTCTCCCCAAGTGTGATTAATGATGAATGGATTTGTGTACAACTAGTCTAATACAGACTATTGGATTCTTTCACTTCAGTCAACACTGCAAAGAAGGTGAATATGCTGCACATTTTAGAAAGGAACATTTATGGCAGGCATTGCACATACATTACATTCATTCCCATGAATGAAGCTGTGACCTCACTGGGTTATTTTTGGAGAACTTTCTAAGCTTTTGAATGCAGTTAGGCCTAATATATATTCTATTGTTTCTAATAAATTATTTGCATCCTTATACAAGGATTCCTACAGAATGTAAAAATAATCAGATTATGGGCAACAAAAACCTGTGCTGCTATTATAGTATTACTCATGGAAGCAGGACATTTACTTAGAAATCCTCTTGTAGCCAGAAAGAGTCTGTGGAAGGAAACAATCCAGGGCGCAGTTAATGGTCTGGGGTTTTTTACAGTGGTTTTAAGGATTGGTGTTTCAGTTCAGAACTTACACTTAAGCCTTTGCAATGTCCTTCATAATCCAACTGCAAACTGAGTCCTCACAGCTTTGTTGGTCCTGCAGCCAGGCAAGCTATTCCAGCTTCAATAGAAAAGTAATTGTTTCCCCCATATATTATGATGAGGTACAAATTTTGAAGTCAAAGTATTATTAGAGAGATGCCAAAATTGACTTCATTCCCTGCTGAATGCTGACCCTCAAGGTACACTCAGCAACTGCTATAACTAAATGCAAACGGCCATAGTTGGCATGCCCTGATACTACATTTGTTCAAACAGATATTCCACATAGACTGATGCCAGAACACACGCATGTTCCAACAGTGAAGGCTGTGAAACATCAGGTTGTGACAGCTGGCTTTAACATAAAAACTGTCCAATGAAATATATGAAAACATAAACAAGAGGACTCTTGTTAGCCCAGGGGATTCAGTCATTTTCTCAATGCTGGTTTTAACTTTGCTATGTTTATCAAATTTGTGCCTTTAACACATACATAGTTCCACCTACTTATAAAGTGAACAAGCAAGTACAAATTGAAGAGTACCTTCTGTGCAGAGAAATAAAAGATAACATCATTCAGCTTCTCCATTACTTTAATCACTATACCTTGCATAAAGCAGGTAAAGAGATCAACAAAATGCTGTGACTGTCCCACGTTCACATTGCAAGTCCAGAATCAGGAAATTCAAGGTCACGATAGTTGCCATATTACTACTTTTCTCACAGATATCCCCTTGCAGAAACCAGAGAGAGTACAGACATACACTCATCTACAGTTTTAGAGCTACAAAACAATAAGGAATTTCATGAAGAGCTTCAATTTCTAGAAACAGTTCACCTGCATACAACCTACAGTGTAACAGCTCATCTGATGTGGAAGGACCCACACATCCAGTTGCTTTCACTGTAGAAATCTATTTACTAATTAGAAAAAGGCAGGTTGATTGAAAGCTGCTGCCAATGATTAGATCATGACTGCAGTTAGGAAACCCATGACACTCCTACAGGCCTCTTCAGGGAAAAGAGTTCAATCAGGTCTCCAGTATCCCATAGACTTCATTTCAGACTGTGACATGAATCAGGTCTTTCTGCGAATACCTACACACTGTTCCTTTGTTTTGCAGTACCTTCCCTGCCAGTGTAATTCTGAAGATCAGGCTCTAATTTCAATTAGATGCCAAGATTACCTTTACCTTTTCCTCTTTAACTTAATCTTTCCTGTATACCTTATATACCATCTAGCACTACAAAAATCCCCAAACAAGCTCTTCCCCTAGGGTGTAAAAGACCAAAGAAAAAACCCCACCATATATCCCTACCTCTTAGAATGAATAATTATTGCAAAAGGACACTCTTAGGCTTATGAAGAACAGTAGTTTCAAAGGATAAAATTATATAAATTAGAGTCTTTTAATGACTATTTTTGTCTAAAGGTGGAGCTCCTCTAGAAGAGGGTGATCATTAAAGGGAAAATTGAGAGTCAACTCTACATAATTATTTTTTCAGCCTTGTAAGTCCCTTTAGTATTCATTTTTCCAGTCATGAAACATCTATTTGATCATTCTTTTCATGTGACACACCAGAGTACCTTTTCTTGCCTTACGGCATCATTCTAAATGAACCACCCAGCATTATTTGATTCTTCACTTTAACCAAGGAACATATGCATCTCAGACTTCTTCAGACCACAGAAAAACCTCATTATACAGAATCCTGCTAAACATAATCTAGAGAAATAAATGAAAGTCATTACTTCTCATCTGTCCCCTTCCAGTCACCCCACTTCCCTGCTCTCATCGCCTCCACTTACATTCTGAAAACATAAATATCTACTTGTGAGGGCTGTTATTTAATTTTGGGGTAAATAAAAGGGAAACTTGAGAGAAAACTTAATCAGGAATCTAAAAGGAAAATCTATAGCTTTTGAGTTTTAATAAGGGTAAAATGCAATCTGTCAGTTTGAAGCATAGAAATGGTTTATGTTTTTGGAAGGAAACAAAATCACTATCTCCTACCTAACGATTTACTGAATGACTTGATCTGAAATTATGATCTTTCTATTAAATGTTAACATTTATTCTAATATATATTTTATTAGCTTGCAAGCTCTGTTCTGTATACATAGACAAGTATTACACCTGTGTCCCATAGATACAATTATAGTCTACTGGAAAAGTTACAGGCTATAGCTAGAAAATAATGCCTCCCCAGAGAAAAATGCAGTTGCAACTCTGAATGTATTAAGAGTATGGATAGGGCAAATGGTCAGGCTTTCCTTGTCCACTTGATAGGCTTGAGGGCAAATGTTATCTGCTTTGCCTGAGTCTACAACAGCCACTATTTTCACTGGCAAAGTGAACTCCTCTGGAGATGTCCTACCAGGGACTCAGGCAGGCTGAGGCTAAGCTGCTGTTCCCCTTTGGGTCCTAAAGACACCAGGAAAGTCAAGCAGCAGGGGACAGATGCAGTATTCCCCCACTGAGTCACTGAGGGCAACAGAAAGTCCTGTGTGAGGCTCCCAGGTGGTGAGGGATGTCTACAGAGTCTCTCTTTACATCTGCAAAAGATATAATCCATATTCAAAAAGCCTTCTCTACAATAAAGCATGTAGCACAATTCATCACTTACATGAATATGCAGCTTTGATGACCATGTAGATGGTCTGACACAAGACATTTACCAGAAGTAGTAAGATAGACTTTATAGATGTTTTATGCTGCTACAGTGCATTCGCTAAACAGAACTCTTATAAAACCTAGTTAAAGAATGATTATTATAACTTTTAAGTAGTACCAATTACACTGTAAAGGTAGACACTGCAGAAAATATTACAGGTCTGTTGCTACAAGATTGTCTTCTTTCTTTTATACAATATTTGTTACTACATATTTTATAATACCCAATAGAATTATATTTACATAGATACTTTAAATTGAATCAGACATCAATACAGTCCTTACATTTTTTGCTTTGAACTGCACAACCATGGTATGGTTTTGTCATTGTTACAGTGGAGTGAGTCTGGTATTTCAGATCAAACACAGTATGTAGTCCAGATGTGTTAGCTGTCACTCTGTGAGTAAACATTTCTGATGGACAGTGTGTTAACAACAGATTATTACTCATGATGTTGCATGATGGTTACAAAAAGTTAGCCTGAGTGTCAGAGATAACACCAGTGGGAACTGCTGGTGGAAGTGATGCAGACTGGTATGTTTACAGTGATTTCTGTCATGTGCCTCCCCCATATACTCTTCAAAGGAGAATCAAATATGATTTGAACAACTCCCCATAGGGATTATGGTGGAAGCATGGAGCTATTTGATCTGAGGGGCAGGACTCATACTGAAGCAACAGCTATCAAGGAATGTTAAGCAACGCAATATTAAATTCATAACTGTGTAGTTAATCTATTATATACATGCAGGCTTGCCTCAAGAGCTAAACACATTAATTTATGCTGTCATTTATGTGCCCTTTAACAGGGATACTTGTGAGGTGTCTCAGATTAACAGATGTTAAATGACAAAACATTTATCAGTCCATTCAAAAAAGGCAGGACAAGCAATGGTATCTGCAGCTTCTGATCTCAGCCTGGTCCAGAAGAGACCTTTCCAAGACAAAGCCACCATTTATCTTCTATTAACACTGACCCTTCAGTTTCCCTTCTGGCACAGGGAGGCGGGGTATCCAACTGCCTCTGTGCCCTTGGCACATCTCTAGAAAACAGAATGCAGGAACAAGGCATGCAGATCATGCAGTGGGCACCTTCTGTCATGCATGTACAGCCCAAATGAAAAATCTCTGCTAGACCTGTGCTGGCTTCATATTGGAATAAACCTGTGTGTGTCTGCACCTTGCTCCTTGAACTGGAAGCAGTGGCAGCAACAGATTTGCTGGCAGCAGTAAAGAAAGTAGATAGCAAGTGACAGAAGTTCTGAAGCAAATGCCAATAGTCCTGGCAAAGTGTGAAAGATCGCCTGTTTCTTCCAGGCTGGTTAGACCATTGGCTACTTGAGAACTGTTACTATAGATCCCTCAATTGCCCTCATGGCCATGACTTCTGTCTGTTGAGCTGAGTGCAAGCCATTTCAAAGCAGGTTTTGTTGTTTTTTTTTTTCTGCATTTGTTAGAATGACTTTCGTGACACTCGGCTCCACTTGTCACTCCTGACAACTGGAAATAGCAAGCAGCATCTAATATGCCATTACATTCCTGCCAAAGACCTGGAGTCCCACGGCTAGATGTGTTACACCACAGAGTTTTACAGGTGATTATATAAAGAATTACATATTCATATACCAACAAGTATCACAAGACATGCATGAGAAGATGACACTGGTCTATTTTTCTTTCCTATATCTGTCACTATACAATGTAAATTCTGGCCAGCAGGTTACAGTTGTCCTTGGGACCACCCAGCAGCTCAGGCTACTCAGGTCTGACCATGATCCAAATTCTTAAACAACAGTTTGATCTGTCTTGAATTCAGCAACTCACAGTAAAGATGAGATTTTTCATAAAGCGTGGTTAAGAAAGCTGCCCCATTTTCTTTACCGAAGAAATGTTTCCTAGTACAAAATGGGACTTGGAAATGTCAGCTGCTTACTGTACACTAAAAACCCCTATCAAACATACCCAACTGTTCCACCTGAGAAAACACAAACTCCCTCCATGTTACAAAACTCACAGTTTCAAAATTTATTATGCCACTCTATCACCTCAGGCTAATCTGCACAATATCACTGCCTCCAGTTGAATCACACTGATTTATGCCAACTGGAAAGGTAGCTGGTCCATCCTCACTGCCACGAATTATAATTTTCAGACTTGGATGAAAACATAACAAATTCAGAAAACTGCAGGGAGCACAAAGTCCACTGCCCAGCATAGCAGGGATTAATTTTATTCTTAAAAATCGCAGCAATGTATGCTTCTGGTCATGGAGGTGTGCCAGTAGTGCTACAATTAGGGTTGTGCTGTCACTTCAATTATAAACCCAATTTTTTGAGGGTTTACTAAAACTCCAGATTAAAAAGAAAAGATTGCTGTGGGCTGAAATGTTTTGTGCAAGATCTCAGCCAGGGGAGAGCTTGTTTCCAACATTCTGAAGAAAAATGAATCAGGTGCTTCAAATGTTAGAATTTAAATGTGCTTGAAGAGACAAAACATAAAAAAAAAAAAAAAAAAAAGAACATTAGTTATGAATTCTCAGTGCAAAGCAAGTTGCCTCGTGGTTCCCATCAGAAATCCTATGCAGAAGCATAACTGCAGATTATGCAAGTAGAGAGAAGGAATAGGAAACCAAAAGCCAAAATGTTTGGAGGGGTTGTGTTTTGGTTTTTTAAACAAGCACCAAGCAATTTTGTAACTGGGATTGGCAGGATCAAAAAGAGACAGTGACCTTTGCAATTGTGAAGAGGGAGGAACAAAACACCTTTCTTAAAAGTAGAAAGTAGGGCTAAGGAGGGCAAAGACCACACAGACAATGCAGGATTCCCTCACTCAAGTGAGGGATGAGCCAGAGGTGTGACAGTTTTTATGTGTGCGCTCTGCAGTCCATGGTATTGGCAGCTAGTGTCAGCATGCCTCAGACTGAGTTTAAACCAAAACTAATGTAATGGAAGATGCACAAAGCTCAGTGTGGGCTGCAGAATTCAAGCGAACAGGCAGTTTTATACTGAGATGATTATCTCACCATGAGCTCTTTGCTGAAAACACTGCATCTGAATAAGACAGTTCTTGAAAACCATCCCAGTTAAATTTGCATTCACACTCTTGACTGCAGTGGCCAAAGCTAGATACCATTAGTTACATAGAGAAATGGTACCACACATTACATAGTAGTGTTTTTTTTCATGCTGCCTTTGCTCTTTTCTACAAAGACGTCTTACAGAGAAGGGATATCTTTTGCCCTGAAAATTTATTCCTTGATCTCCCATGCTGGCAGGCTGGTGACACTGACACCTCTTTGCTATTTAAACAACTATAAAACACATCCATGCAATACAAACAGAGCCTTGTTTCTGCATCTCTAGCAGCTTAGAAAGTTCCAGGTCCCACACATTCATTTTTGCCAAATTGGCAGTTGCTAGGAAGCAAAAGAAAAATGCTGGCAATGGTTCTGTGGGACTGGGGAACATGCAGGCAGTTTTCCTGCAGCACAGGAAATGACAGGAATTTTCAAATGACTTTCCGGGCCAGGAACATCCAGGGATGTCTACTAACAAGGAAACCAAAGTAACTGCAAGGGGATGATGGAAACTGGCTGAACAATAATGATGCAGCATTTGTAATGAATTTAAATTGGACACCTTGATTTACTTACTTACTCTAGTTGAAGTTTCTATAGAGGCAGAGAAGTTAAACCCCAAAAGCCTGCACAGTCTATCACTGCACAGCAGGAACAAGTTTTTAAATGGGAAGTAGTCAGCCTGAGCTGAAATACAAAATATTAAACTGCAACTGCTCATTTTAATTAAAGACTCCCTCAATACATGAGAAACAGTTCAAGAACTGTTCAGAAAATAATCCAATGCTGCACTGCTGCCACACTTCAGCAGGGGAAAATGGCACCAAGCTGAAAGACTGACAGAAACCTGCCAGGTTAAAAGTATACCAATAAATAGAAAGGTCAAAAGCCCACTTTTACAGAGCACCCAGCCTAACTATTTCTTGCTTTTTACTTCCAGGAGAGGGGGCTTGTAAAAAAAAAAAAAAAAAAAAAAAAAAAAAAAAAAAAAAAAAAAAGAAAAAAAAACCAAAAACTCTTAAAATTTTTTCTCAAAACAAAAAATT
>NDXB01005317.1:176547-188680 GCA_002631895.1 Agapornis roseicollis
AAAAAAATAAAAAAAAAAAATTAAAAAAGGCAAAAACACCCAAAACCTCTTAAAATTGGTTCCAAAGACATAAGATGAAGCAATTGTATCTAGACTAGTGTTTTCTGAAATGCTATTTTCATACAATGATGAAAAATCACATGGACAAGTGCACTTGGTAGCAAAAGAAGTGCAAGATTCTGCCCACTGAATCTAACAGCAAGTGGTAAATTCCTGCCATTTAAAATACAGGATATAAACATGGAAAAAAAGATTCTAAGTTCCCATTATATATGCTGTACATAATGTACTTTTATCTTTGATCACACCATACAGTGATCAATACCCAGCCCGGCCTCTACCAGCAGGAGCCTTCTTCATTCCAGCTGCCTGATTTCTTGCAAGAAGGTCCATCAGGGCTCTCAAAGGCAATCATAAGCTTCATACTCTGTAACAGCTGAGATTTTGCTCAGGGTGTGTAAGGATCTGCAGGATTCTTCCCCCTCTCCACTTCCTCCATGGTGCTCATTTATAGTAAAATAGGGAAAATGCTCTTGGCAAGAAGATATAGGAATGATTTCCTTCTCTTGCTACTTTGATGATTCCCCTTAGGGGACATAGAACAAAGAAAATCAACACTGGTGGTAGCGGGAAAGATCCAAAAGTCTCTTTTAGGGCAAAGGACACAGGTTGTGAAAAGCTCTCCTCTTCTGGAATTATTCAATACAATTCAGTTGTAACCTCCATCTACCTCACTACACCTTCTTTTATGTTGCTACAGTGCCTGACACCTCATTCAGCAGGGCACCACACAACCTCTGCTTCTGATAAACAGGAGAAAATAAAAAGTAATCCCCGTCCCTCAATAAATGGAGAGTTACTACAAAAGGCAATTAGGGGAATTTTCTTCCATCAAGAAATACCAGTATTGTCTCAAATTCAGCGATGTTTGTAGAAATTCACCAAGAATTGCTGCTTCTAGTGACACTTCACCATTTTAACACTACGAGCAGTGAATACCTTCCTTAATCCAGGTTTAAGAGGACAAAATATAGAAAAGTAATAAAGGTAATTTTGCAAAAAGCAGCAAGTGTCTGAAGTACATTTTGTTCTCTTGTTAGCTCTTGACCAGAAGACATAACACATGGCAAGATAATCAGGAAGCAAGGTGATTCATCAGACCTCTGATCTCACAGAGTTCTGCATTTGGCACACTTCAGGAAGACTAAAGCCTGGCAGTTCAGGAAGACTGCTTGCCGGACTTTCAGCTCTGTGACTTGTATGTGGAAATGTTGTACCACATCTGACTTCTAAAGCCTGTGATTATTTACCAGATACACTGTATAGCCACAAATCCCTTTCAAAAATATAAGCAAAAATCGATTTGGGAAATTTGTCACCTTTTTAACTTAAAGCACCATCTCCAACACACACTTCTCAGTCAAGTGGTTGCACAAAGAAAAGCCAAGCTGGTGTGGAATATATTACACAGCTCTGGATTCTTTTTGGTCCTCAGTGAGATCCACTGGCATAATTTAATGTAAGTCTCCATATGGTCATGAACGGATAAAACATAAATATTTCTTACCAATATTCAGAAGCAAAGATACTTTTTCACAAGTTCTGAAAAGAACCAAAGCTAACTACAAGGTTAATCAATACAACAGTGTTGAGTCAGAAACCCCACTTCACTTACAGTTGTATAAACGCAGAATGAATAATTCAACTTGGAAGCTCATCCCCTCATGTCTGTTTGTATGTGTGCACATATACACAAGCATGCTTACACACAAGAAAAATGAGTCCAAGACACAGGGCTACTTGGAAAACAAAAGAATATTCATGTTTTGGCAAAATACTATTTTACTGGCATGTAAGACCAGGCTTCACTAGGCATATTTTTGCAATAATGATCAAAGCACAGGCTTTCCCTGAAGATTAATGACTGGCTAAGAGGATAGTTTGAGGTCTGTTTACCCCAGCTGGTCCTTAATTCCCAGGAAAAGCATCTGCAAAGCTTATTATTGCTATAAACTTAAGATGGAGGGAGGGGTTATGTTGTTTCAAATGATATGTACAATGACTTTTTAGAGACTTAATGTTTTGTATATTAGCCAGACTGTTTAAACCATCTCTTAAAGAACTATTCATCTTGAAAGTAAATAACTTCAAACTTCTGCAGCAGCGCATTTCATGTAACCACTGCAAGCTCCTTTACAACCAATTCATTACCCCCCCTTCTTACCCTCCCGCCTGCCTCTACAGCAAGTGAGGAAAGAGATATACAAGGATCATTTAGCTCTTCATTGAAATACAGCTACATCTGGGTGGAGAATGAAAGCTATTTAACAGCAGACACAACTCCTACGTAATGTTTAGGACAGAAAGCAAAGAATATCATATTTACTTTAATCTGAAGAGGATTTAGCTACATAGAAAGCAACTGCTTGACCTAACAGAAGCTAATGTGTAACACTCTCGGAAAATATACATGTGGTTTTCCAGGCAGATTGTGAATCTCTTATCCACTCTGCTGAACAGCTACTCAAAGGAATAATTTCATTAATTTAATGGAGGAACAGTTCCAGTTTGAGTAAGTAGTTTCTAACCTGAATCTTATTTATCACAGTCATCAAGAATGTCATGGCTCACGAGAAGTTCCCAAAAGCCTGCATGTAAGATAAAATTGTTATTCCTTAAAATATATGGAATTATCAGTTATAACAAACTTGCATCCTAAATGGATAAAACAAACAGCAAAGACAATATGCTAAGCTTAAATTTACATCAAGTTACAGATTACTAATAGTAACTGTCCCAGGAAGGGGATATGGATTTTAAGTTTTGTAATGTGGCAACAAACTGACAGCTTAGATTCAAATCTTGAAGGTGTTTAATTGTATATACGTTAGCAGTCATGTTTAGACTTGAAGTAGGCTATATGCTATACTTTCCTGTATATTTTCCCACAGACATAATCTAAACAACAACAAAACAAGCTGTTTTTAGCATCATTATGAAAAAAAAATAATAACTGGATGTTCCAAATTAATCATGTGATTCAAACAGTTCCTTTATATGGATGAATAAACCAAACAGATAAATTTATTAAGAATCCAATGACTGANCATTATGAAAAAAAAAATAATAACTGGATGTTCCAAATTAAGCATGTGATTCAAACAGTTCCTTTATAAGGATGAATAAACCAAACAGATTAATTTATTAAGAATCCAATGACTGAAAGCCTGTTCAGGGACAGCAAAAATATTAGTGGCCTTGAATGGGATCTGCATATGAAAATCTTGTGCTCTGAAAAACCTTGACCTTTTTTTGCACAAATAAAGCTGCTTTGTTATGTAGAGCAAGTTTCAGGAAAGTGTGTGGTAATTTTGTCACTGAATTATTTTCTGCTTGCATCCTACTGAATTTTCCATATCTGTCACTGTTTTAAAAAGACAGGTATAATAATTCATACACCCTCAATTTGGGTCTCTGGATTCTTCATTATCAGTATGTAAGGTAGAGAGTAGACTAAGTAAACAAAAACAACTCAGGGAAGATGGGGTAAAAATGTATTTTTAATTATTCTCATTATCTGAAACACAGCTTTTAAAAATGCATTAAACTTCTCCAAGTGCTGCACTTATTTTGGAAAGATCCAAAGATTTTTGAAAAACCAACTTCCAACATGTCTGAATTGATGTTGTGTACCTAGATCCTTTCTTATAATTAAAAGGGCCTTTCAAACCATGAGCCCATAGGCTTTCTGTAGCTAGTAGGAATGATCCTTCTCTCCATGACAACTTTTAGCTAGTTCCAACGTATCTCCTAAATGAAGGCATCCATAAATGGAAAGAAAGCTGATCTTTTACAGGAAGGTGCAATGCAAAACAGCAGAGTAGCCTGGCTGTTAAGACACCCAGACCTATACTTACTGGAAAAACACTGTTTGGACATTAAAAAGGGCCACTGCCTGATCATGACAAGACATGAGTAACATAATTCATAAGCAGAGCAACGCATGGTATTTCTTGTCACACAGGCAACAGTGAAGATGCCAAAAGAAGCAGAACTCTGCTGGTACATGCTTTCTCAAACCTTTTACTTTCATGCATACAGAGGGGTGGCAGCTTTACTTTCATTAAAAAGTAAAGCTTTTGTTTATGAAAAATGCTGATTTTTATGTTTTTATAAACATACCACGTTTATGCAAGGTGCTGGGTAGGCTGACATTATTTATTAGCACATCACTGTGCGATCTTACACTTCATCACTTTGTTCATTTCCTGGTTTATGCATATAACAAATCTGTGCAGCTGCCTTCTCTTTTAATTTGGCCTTGTATAGCTGAGCCATTATTTCTGGCTTCAGGCTCCCTCCAGAAGTCCTGACTAGTCTAAATCTACATAATTTTGAGAGAGAATACCTATGGTATTGGGATCCTTTTGTTTGGTTTTGGGTTGGATTTTTTTTTTCTTTCTTACTCCTCGTATGTTGTTTTACTAAACTCTTAGTGGCTCCATATTCCACTATTCCAGACTACTTCAGACAGTTACAGCATATGAGCTCAGGTGGTACTATATGAGAACACAAGACAAAGATAAGATTATAAAAAGATCCCAAAAATATAACTGAAATCAAATTACCTGGTAGTCCAAACAAGATTCAGACAGCAAAGATAATCAGAAAGATAATCCACTGAGTAATACATATTTGATACTCAAGTCTTCGTTGCTTTTCAGCTTTTATTGCATCAGGTATATCACCCAGACCTGTGCAAAGTCAATATACAGTGATGCCAAGACAGCCTTTGGTGTACAGAGAAAGGTACCAGAGAAACAGCTACTTCCCTGATTTGAAGCAGGTTAATGTGGAATCCCAATACAATTCTAGCTGCATAACATCTTAGGGAACAGGCTAATGTCAGCAATGTTTGAAAACACAATCCTACCCTAAATCTCAAAAATGACTGCGAATTTCTAAACACTTTTGACAAAGAATGTCTAAACCCAGTAGTTTCGCAGATGTATAAACTGATCTGTAGCATTTTTATCATACATCCTTGTGCATTAAGATGAAAAGAACTACCCAGCTACCAGCGTAAGTAACTGTGTCTGGCAAAAACCCCAAAAATCCAGTTTAAAACACCTCAATAACAGCACAACATTACTTTTTTCCTTTAAAATAACTGCAAGTTCAACAAATCAAATCACAGGGAAAAAAAACCCAAACAAAAAAACCACCCCCCAGCCCCCCAAATAGAACAGGAAATAATAATTAAAATACAGCTTTAAACATATTGTTTCACATAATATGCATTATATATCAAAAACCTAATTGTGTTTCTTTGTCAATAAGTATTTAATATTGCTCTTGCTCCACAGTCAATATGAGTTTTACTATGACAATAAGGAAGGAAGAATTAGTTCTCACGGTCCTGTTATGGGATTTATCCCAATGCAAATTAAAATAATAAATGATAAAACGTATTTTACTATTTATATATATGATAATAATATATATCTATTATATATATAAAATATATATAAAATATTTTAAAGTAGCACCCCTGGCTTTGGCACAAATACCCTTTATTCCTTGGAATATCATTCAGACCTGAATCCACCAAAATGTGTTTCCCAATTTGAAACTTATTTATTATGAACGAGGCTCCAATTTCAGACCCCACTGGATAATTTTGAACTTCTTCAGGAATCGAGATCACATTGAGCTCTGAGCTTCTAGAATATTTTTTAAAACAGTATTTTAAAAAACTGAATTGCAAAAAGCAGTTTAATTCACTTTGTGACTGCTGGCAGTGCTCAAGGCCAAGCTGGATGGGGCTTGGAGCGACCTGGTCTGGTGGAAGGTGTCCCTGCCCACTGCAGAGGATTGGAACTGGATGAGCTTCTAATGTCCTTTACAATCCAAACCGTTCTATGATTCTATGAAAATACATTACTTCTATAGAAAATAGTGGAATTTTCATCCAAATATGTTCAACAGAATAGAACTTTAACCCTGACACATGCTGTATCAAAAAGTTTTTAGACACTAAAAATTATATCAATACTTCAGCGCTATGTCATGTTTTACCATTATGAAAGCACAATCACATTTATCATTATGCTTTAAGAAAGTGAAGCTGAAAAAGCAATGTTATGCTCTAAATAGAATCACTGCTTTTGTATTATACTTCTGCAAGCTGGAGTATGCCTCAACTTATTTCCTGAGAGAAAATTAAGAATCCTGTAAAAAAACCCAACCAACTTGTTTCACTTAGTTAACATTTATTACATGGGGGTATTCTGACAAAAATTCAGACAAATGCTACACATTTTGTTCCAACTACTGTAATTATTTAATATTTAATTGTGTTAGGATAGAAAAAGTAAAGAATAACATCAATTTCATTATGAAAACAAGTGATTGTAAACCTGTACTGAAACTTCATATAAATATCAGTTTGAAAGCTGCCAAACCATAAACATAAGTCTTATATCTGAGCTCCATTAATGTATCAGCTATTTATCCAAACTGTCTTACTAAAGAAGTCCACTCCCTTCATTCACTGTACCCGTTATATTTATTTGCCAATGACGGACCAGAAAGCACATTTATTTAAATGTTATTTACAAGCACCTTCGATGTGCCTCCAATGCAATATATCAACAGCGTGCTCTTTGATTTAATTGTTGCCGTCATTCATTTCTGTGCACTAACACATGTAGGAGCTCCAAACGCCAAAATACTCTTGCCTTTTTTTTGTGTGCTACATACCAGATTTTGTAACCTGTGTTAAGCTACCTCCAATGCTTACAACTTGTGAACAGAGGCCAACAATGAGCCTCCCCAGACACTAAATCATAATCTTCATGTTTTTCGTATTTCACATTCTAGTCACAGTTTCAACATCCATACCCCGTGACATTAGGGAAGGATAAATCAGCGAGGATGACAGCTCCCTTGTAGAGACTGGTACGGCCCTGGGATCTGCCACACCCAACACCCACAGCTCCTGCCAGATGTCTTGAACAGTTTTGTGGTATTAACCCCTTCAGGAGTAACTCCAGGGTTTGTGCTGAGCCTTTAGTAAGTAGTTGCTCTGTCTTTTTTTAGAGGAAGAGGAAAAAAACCCAACCCACAACATGACTGATCCAGCTTAATAAAACTTTGACTAACTAGAAGACATACTGCGCTATCAGTATGAATTAGCAAATAGTCCTTATATTTCATTAAAAAAGGGAATTAGAAGTTAAAACTTAACATTGTACAACATTCCTTCTTTCATACCATGCTTTGGTCCACAGGTTTATCTAAAATGACACAGTAAAAGTTCCAAAACAGTTTTATGTTCACTTTTTCAGACTGTCAGTCTTTTTACCTGCTTGGAATCAGAGTGCCCATTAACTGCCCTTCAGCCAAACAGACAATTCAGGCCTTA
This sequence comes from Agapornis roseicollis, assembly GCA_002631895.1. NCBI lineage: Eukaryota > Metazoa > Chordata > Aves > Psittaciformes > Psittacidae > Agapornis > Agapornis roseicollis. The sequence continues at coordinate 183,974 of NDXB01005317.1, forward strand.
AATCAACAGGATTTCTAATCCCAAATCTGTACCGTAAACTCTGTAACTATTTCTCTGGGTCTGATCTGGCCCCAGGGACATTAATTTGCATGCAATTTCTAAGTTTGTGAATAGTCCCTAGGCTTAAAGTTGCACATGTGCTTAAGTACTTTGTTCAGTCTGGGTCTAAGACAGGTACTGTAAAATGAAAACAGAAGCCATGTAAAGAATAACATCGTTAAAACCAATTTTCCTCAGTAAATATAGTACTGAAGGAAAAAATGTAACAAAATAAACATACTGATTCCTAAAAGCACATCCTGACCCAACTGTAGGTAAACAGCAGCTGGAGCCATCAGCCAGTGTTAATGCATGCCACTTCAAATGAAAGGGCAGAAACAATTTTATTTCAAAATAATAATAAATTTGAACTATAACCAAGATTCTTTGTACACTATTGTAGGGAAAAGCATCTGTGGATATAAACAGCAAGCAAATGATCACAGTTCTCAGAGTAAGACTGGCCACTATTCTTCACCTAGTTTATTTTACAGATTTGAATGTAGTTATCCAGGCAATTACATTTGTCTCTCCTATAAAAATATGTTCACCTCTGCAGTTTGGGTGTGGTTTTTCATTTAATCCCCCCCAAACAACTCAGTAAAAAATATTGCAAGGCTAGTACTATTGACAAATGTACTTCTGAATAGCGTACTTCCTAAAACTACTCCTGATTTGCTTTCCAATGGGATAGGATTCAAGCTGAACACCAGTGTTTCTTTAAACCCTTATAAAGAATACATTTCAGGTTTCCATTATTTGTGGAAGAAATTACACTGAAAGTAATAGTTATTTCAGCTCTTGATGAAAACAAACATATAATAATCAGTGTTGAACTTCGTAGAGAAATATTAACATGCCTGCAACTATTTTTCATTTGGAGAACAAGCCACTAATAACGTTAAAAACACTCATAGTAAGAATCCACAGTTCACAAGAAACAAACACAGATGGAGTTTACATAATTTAAATGAATTGCTCCTAAATATTAACACTGATCAGCTGAGGGCTTATTCTCATTTACTAACATGTGAAGATTGGGAATTAATATTTCTTTGCACAGTTCACACCAATATCTTGAGAAGAATTTTATTCCCTAAAGCTTGCCCTTTACACATGCACTATATGAGTTAAAGGGTTAAGTAATCATTATATTCTAAAGAGCAAACTGTTTGCCTTAGGGCCATCTCCTCCTTACTCCTGATGAATTGCCTGACACTCCATGTATCATACATTACTTTTCACTAGGAAGTAACACTTGGTTCCAGTCATGGTATAAGACCTGACTTGGGAACTATGAAGCAATACATGATAGACAGAAAAATATTAAAGTACATCATCATCTGCCAAATAGTCTGTACCTAAACAGTGATATACAAATTGATATATTTGCATGTTTGTACTTAAAAAATGGGCAGAGAGGTATATACAGAGAAAGTCTATGCACATGAAGATGAATAAAAAGCCAACTGTGAGTATAAATATTCTGAGTGATAAGACACTTTTCTGGACTAGAATCAAAGAAATGCTAATGTTATTGAGGGCTTTGCACTAAAAAATATTTGTTAGATATAAGCTAAACACAATCATAAAACTGAAAGTTATTTTTAAAAGAGCTATTACACACAAGATCGAAGCAGAAACAGCCCAACAAGTAGCTGGCAGAAGCCAACCAAGGTTTCAGCATAAAGGCACAGCATCGATTCTTTTCAGTGTATTCTGCAGAGGAGAGAAGGCAAAACTTGTTAGAACAACAGCAGGAAAAGAAAAGCGAAAACAGTGGCATTGACTTCTGGTTTAGATTTTTTTTGTCACAAAACACTTAGATACTTCAAACACGATCCTGGATGTGTTGTCACCTCTGTGTGTGTCAGAACTTGCTCAGGAAGTACAAAGGCAAAAAAAGAAAAATAAATTCCACTTGCCAGTGCTCAACTTTTCCAGGCTATTCAAAAGCCAAATTAACGATTTCTGCAACAGTCTCTATAAAACTGTATTATTCAAAGATACTATATTAACTTTGTGAACTAAAATACACCAGTAAGTACTTCAGAGCCACTTGCAAAGCTTTGCAAATATTACATTAGACAGAAAACCAATCCTTTATAATTAAAAAGTGTTGGAAATTTTTATTAGGCAGAGACTGATCTTGAAGAGTTAAGTTTATTGTTTTCTTTGAAATATATTTTGCTCTACACAGAATTATAAAATGGTTGGGTTAAAGCTTGCCTAGTTCAAACCCCCTTTCCACTAGACCAGTTTCCTCAAAGCCCTGTTCAATCCAGCCTTGAACACTTTCAGGGATGGGGCACCCACAGCTTCTCTGAGCAACCTACACCAGTGTATCACCACCCTTACAGTGAAGAATTTCTTCTTAATATCTAATCTAAATTTATCTTCTATCAGTTTAAAGCCAATACTCCTTGTTCTATCATTACATGTCCTTGGAAAAGCCCCTCTTCCGCCATCAGCCCCTGGAAGGTACTTGCGAGGCTGCTCTAAGGTCTCCCTGGAGCCTTCTCCTGGCTCAACAGGCCCAACTCTGTCAGCTTGTCTCTGCAAGAGAGGTGCTCCATCTCTCTGATGATCTTCATGGCCTCCTCTGGATTCGCTCCAACAGCTTCATGTCCTTCTTATGTTGGGGACCCCAGAGCTGGATGCAGTACTCCAGATGGGGTGTCACGAGAGCAGAGTAAAGGGGTAGCATCACCTTTCTTGACCACTTCTTTTGGTGCAACCCAACATACAGTTGGCTTTCTGGGCCACAGAAAGTACACACTGCTGGCTCATGTTGAACTTTTCATCAACCAACACCACAAGTTCTTCTCATCAGAGCTGCTGTTGAGCCATTCTCTGTCCAGCCTGTATTGGTGCTTGAGATTGCCCCAACCTATGAGAAGGACAATGCACTTGGCGTTGTTGAACTTCATAAGCTTCACATGGGCCCACCTCTAAAGCCTGTCAATTTCCCTCTATATCCCATCCCTTCCTTCCAGCATGCCAACCACCACAGACATATTGGTGTCAGCAGCAAACTTGCTGAGGGTGCACTCAATCCCACTATCCATGTTGCTGACAAAGATGTTGAGCAGGACTGGTCCTCATACTGACACCTGAGGAACACCACTCATCACTGGTTTCCATTCGGACATCAAGCCATTGACCACAACTCTTTGAGTGCGACCATCCAGGCAATTCTTTATCCACTGAGTGGTCCATCCATCAAATCTGTATCTCTTCAGTTTACAGAGAAGGATGTCACGTGAGACAATGTCAAAACCTTTGCACAAGTCCACCAATGCTGTAATAATCCCATCATAGAAAGCCACCAAATTCATCAGGCATGGTTTGCCTTTAGTGAAGCCATGCTGGCTGTCACCAATCACTTCTTTATTTTCCATGTGCCTTAGCACAGTTTCCAGTTGAAGCTTCCACAGATGATACTGTCTTGTAGCTCCCCAGGTCTTTTTTTTTCCCCTTTTTTAAAATGGTTATGTTTCCCCTTTTCCAGGAAATATCCCAATTCCCCCCCTTTTCCTTCTGTCTTGCTTCCTAGCAAAACCTATGCTTAATGGAGAAGATTCATATATTACTGCATCATATTACTTACTTACATGCTATGGATTTCAGGATATAAATATCCCCCTGTAAAATGATTCAAGCTACAGAGACTAAATTAAGGTGAAGGGGCATGGAGTTGTGTGCTTTTCCTTTGTGGAGGGCAGCTCCTTACATTAACTATGCCCATGATACTTCTATGATAGAGTACTAAAGAAAGAATTTAAGAAAAACATCAGCAGACAAGATCTGGCCACTGAGGAAGGAGAAACAGGTTAAGAAAGCAAAGCTCTTGGGTGGAGGTTCTGCTCCTGGGCTTGGCCAAGCATCTCTGTGATCTTGGGTGAACTGATCGTAAAACACTATGGGTTTCATGTGCAGCTCTCAGATTCAGGATTATGAAGCAGCCAGTGCTTCACATCTCTGAATCATCAGTGCAACTTCCTCCCTCTCTTCTGCAGATGGGAAAATGAATGCTTCATTACTACAAAGGTACAGCAAGAGTTAATTCATAAATATTTACAAAGCACTTGGGATTGCAGAAGCTCCGGACTGCAGGGTATGCAAGAACATGAATTTTGATTCTAATACCCCTATTTGATGAAAAAAGTGGCTAGCGTAACAAGAGGTACCAGAACAGAGTGGACGAAAGATGCCTTTTTTTAACACATCGTGTTCAAAACATTCAGACGATTTATAAGAAAAATAAAATTTGCTCTTACTGTGGGGAAAGAGGCAAAGAAGCATGCTTAGGTGACAAACGTCAAGGAAGATGAGGATAGGAATAGTGGACCAATGCATAAGGGTTCAGAGCTCAGGAACGTAGATTTCTCTAAACAACAGCAAACAGCTACAAATACATTTACAAAACAGAACTGTGATCTCTCCTTAGGTTAAGCTTATTTAACAGCCTGTTTATTGTTACCGACAGATAAGCCCAGTGAGGTGAAGTCCCATGGTGTGAAGTTCCTTCTACAGGCTCTGCCCTTTAAATCCTATTGTACAGCCAATGAATATGGTTCTATGGGTTTTGCTGCAGAGATTTTTTTTTTTTTTGCTTAAGTGAAAAATAACACTAAAGACATGCTGGGGAAAAAAAAAAAAAAAAAA
>NDXB01005317.1:217495-235270 GCA_002631895.1 Agapornis roseicollis
TTTCCAACTAAAAAAAAAAAAAAAAGAAGAAAAAAAAAAAAAAAAAAGGAGAATTCTAAAAGAATTTTTACACAGGGTAAAAATAGGTCCAGAATTTTTAGTTCCATTCCACCCCTCTTCCCACCCTCGAGGCCATTTACTGTGGCCAGATGAAAAAATGACAGGGCTATAAGCCTCAAATGGAACTCTTAATTCTTCATGGAAGTTCATCACTGGAACACTGCTGCTACATATGGTGATACAGCCTGAGTGTGTATTAGTTCTTGTTTACTCAATTGTCCATTCCTCCAACAAATCCATCTCATTTCTCTTGCTTCAGAAGCTCTTGTATTTAAGACAAACCAAAATATGTAGATAGTCAGGGGTTTATAGTTCCTTCTTCAAACTGGTTCACAAAACACCTATGACTGTGTCTTATCCATCAAATAATGAACAATGAGAATCCATGGCACGAAATTGCACTTCGTGGAGCTTCTTAGTGGGGGCAAAGAACGAAATAGGAGAGGCAAAAACAGTTTCATTATTAAAACAACTGGAGTAACTACACTAGTCTTAAGATACTTCAGCTTGTCTGAAGATACTTTTTCTATTCCAACATAAAATGTAAAAAGCCCCTTGTCTAGGAGCAAATCTGTTCCAGATTCACATGGCAAGCAGACGTGTTCAGTTGTAGGGTAGGTTTCTGAGCCACAGTAATTTCAATGCCACAAGAAACATAGACTATAAAGGAACATAGACCTGGCTAATTCACATCAGTGGTTCAAAGTACTGATGTCTATTACCAGAATTTGTAAATCAGTAAGTGATCAAGCAGCATGATCCATTTTTACAATTTTCCCATGAGCATTAATGATATTTGATGTTTTCTTAAGGTCTGCTCCTGCAGGCTAGTGAGTAAATGCAAACTTCAGCTTCCATCAAAAAAAAGTTCTAACCTTTATGATTAGAGATAAAACACGAAAACATGAGCCAACTGAGCCCTGGAGTATCAAAAACCAGAAGGCAAATAAGCGGAGCTCCAAATTTATTTATTTATTTTTTAAAGATCTGGCAAGCATCAAGCTAATCTTTTGATATTTGATGGACCCCTTTATGCTTTTTAAACACCTGTAGTTAGCAATATTGAACTGGCACAATATGAAACAGAAGAGCACTCCAAATATCATTGTACCAGATCCTGATTTTGCAAGTCGATAAACACCATCCAGTGGGAGCTTACGGCACTGAGCAAGTTTGAACCTTTATTTAATAGATGCAGTTTAATATTAATTATTTATTAAAATATAGTGTAAAATATTCCTTTTTTTTCTTGTGTAAAATTAAAGTAGTCCTTGTAATATGAAACCTGAGCACAGCTCTCTAATTTAGCACAACAGACAATTATAGAGTTAAGCACATGTGAAAATGCTGATTCAGGTTTTTTACTTCTGTGTGTGATGAGAAATAGGGAGGAATCTTCAGATTACTTAAAGATTTATTTTGTTGTTCATTTAAGAACAAAACATGACAAAAATGAAAAGGACAGCAGGGTCTGAAAGTGTTGGAGACACAAATATTCCAAGCCTCTGACTCATTTTACCATGTGTGAGAGATTGTCAGGCTCAGGATACATCCATGAACAAATGTCTGTAATAGTTTCTGTATGTAGATTCCAATTTGTGCAAATAATGAAGTAACATTTGCAAAAGATTTGGCTTTCTGAGTCTGGTTGACTCAGTAGATACAGCTCATTTTCCTTCAGGATCATTGCAGGAATCTCAGCTAAAACCTTACATCTGCCAGAATACAGGATTAGACAAATTGGCAGGTGGTAATAGATTCAGAAGTTAAAAGGAAACAAACTGAGCGGCAGGATAAAATCAGGGCAAGGTAATTAACATTCTGTTTATATTTTCAAAGAAGAAACAACAGGAAAAGAACAGATGCCGGTTCAGATTTGTGGACACTCCCAGGAATTTTTTGCTTTAGGTAAAACAGCAAGAACTGCCCAGAAGCAGTGGGACTCACCTGGCCACTCTGGTGAAAGAGGTCAGACTACACTGAGCAACAAGAGCCATAGAAGGGTGTCATTTACTACGCACAGTTGCTTCCTGCACAAAACTGTTTCCCAGCTCCAGATGCGCTTGTGGAAAAAAAAAATCACCAGGGAGCAACTAGAATTTAGAAATTATAATATAAATTAAAAGTGATATCAGAGCTATTGGGAGTTTGTTTAAGGCAGATTTTAGTCTGGCATCATACCTTAACACACCCAAAGATATATAGTCAGCCCAAGAGCTACAGGGAAAAGCAGAACAATCATGAAGCTATCAGTCATTTTTTTAAAATACCACATGGAGAATATGGCAGAGAACTGAGATTATTCTGCCTACAGTACATACTGCTAATATGGTGTTCTTTTAGGAGGTGATTCAGAAGTCAGTTAGATGGAGAGAGGACTGGACTGATATCAAAATATATAGGGTTTGAGGGACCTTACCAAAGGAAAGAAAAAACAGACATATAATGCTGGCCCCAGTGAGAGATGGACCAGATCATTAGTGATTAACTGTCCCTGCAGCTTTGCAGAAGTCAAATAAGCTTCAATTTCACCCTGTTGTCCACAGGCTTGATCTAGTGACTGTGGAAATCTTTGTGACTTTTCAACCATCTCAGTGAGCTTTAAAACATCCTCCACTTGGGATCTGTATTCTTTCAGCTCTAGTGAGCACAAGAAATACCCATGCATCTGATTTCCCCTTCTACACAATTAATATTAAAATAATTTTATAAAGGTCAAATTGTATCAGTAGCATTATTTAGGCCTATGCCATTATATCTAAATAACTGAATAGAGGTGATTTCATGCAGAGTGAAAGAAAAATTCTCATTGCTTTTCTCCTGTGTAGCAATTTATACTAAAGGTGGATTTTTCTTCCATTATAGAAAAAAAAGAAAATAACAAGAAAAGGTTTACATGTCAGTGAAAGGAAACATTTAGGCAAAATGCCTTCCAAAATTGTCTTTGCAGGCTCAGAAGGTGACAATTTAACCTCTAATTTCACATACATTTAGAGGAAACTCTGGGCAAAAGAGTACTGTGACACAGACTTTCAGTGAGGTATGGTCTGAACACCAGGTAGGGGTAAGGCATTTGTCTGGCTAAGACATAACTATGGAACCTGAGAGATGTTCCATACCCATTTTTGCTACCATTTTCTAGGTCAAACCCCTTACCAGTCTGTATCTCAGTCTTTTCACTGGTAAAATATGGATCATATTCCCCAATTGCATGATGAGTTAAATCACACATCATCTTTAGCATTTATAAAAGCTTTGTAACTATTCACCATGAGATCATCCAGAATTGCAAGGTAAAGCACAATCCAAATGAAAGGTAATAGAAGTCAAAGCCTTCCATGCAGTGCTAGGAATACCCAATGCGACTTGTGGGAAAAAAATGTCAATCCATCTTATTTCAAACATACAATACATGCAAAACTACTGTTATGCTATCTCAAGCTCCTTATGACAGTATTAATCTACCTGCAATAAATTGTAGCATGGTGCTGCAAGGTTGTCTTCTCTGAAAAGGGAACCTATTGATTTTCATGTCTTCTAATCTGGTGTAGCATTCACAACAAGGGTTTATTTTACATGAACAGATTTGGTTGTTGAGGCTGTAGTGCTTGTGTGCTGTTGTCTTTCTATGTTGTTGTCTCACGGTAGGTGGTAAAAAATGTAAAATATTTCAGGACTTCTAGCTACATATTTTAAACTGACAATCTTTTATATTATTATATTATTTATATTAAACTGATTTTTCTCCAAGATGTGGTAGTTATTTTTTTTCTTAATAAGGAACACAAAGGGAGATTAAAGCAAACTTCATTTGTGCAATTGATTGTAATTTATTGGTTTTGTGTGGTGCTCTAGCAGGAAGCCTGTATATATGCATTTTGCATATTATGTCCTGCCAGAATTATCACTGTGTGGATACACAGGGAGAAGAAGTGGGACACAGAAGGTGGAATTACATTTCTCCCCCTTTATTTTGTTAAGAATTTTTAGCCACTTGTGTTTAGCTCACTATGCATAGCTCTATGTCGTATAATGTTGGAAACACTTCCCTGAAGCCAAGTTTTGCTACTTTTCTAGTATACTGGATTAGAAAGACAGTTATCTTTCACTGACTTCTTTCTAACCCAGTGACCCAGATCCCAGTAAGTTTCCTTAAGCTCAGAAATACAATTTCACAGACTAGTCTGTACATTTTTGCCAATTCTACCTTTTATTTATTGTTTTCCATGTGGAAGGTATTGCCATTTTTTTTTAGTTATATATTCTTTCTGTTTCCTTCTGTTTTAAAGCAAAGCTATGATAACAATAATTCCTGCTTTATCCAAATGCCTTAGTTGTCTTGTCATCTTCCTCCTATTAAACTTTTCAAAGGAAATTTAAATTAAAAATGTTACTGAAAAGTGAAATTTCAGGGCATCATCCTACAAAATAAGAAATAGATTTAATGGACAGTTAGCCACCCTAAGCAGCGCAGTAACAGGCAGAAGATAGTTCACTCTGTAAATTGGAAGGAAATCAGTGGAAGCTAATTGATTTTTAAAATAAATTATTATAATTATTATAAATAAATTATGAGCAGGTATTCTGGAGCTTATAAATAAACCCCATATCCCTCTAGGTAGTTCCAACAGGCTAATCTTAGGCATCTATGTATCAGTCAACAGGAGCAAGGATGCTGTAACGTTGCATGGATAGAGATCCCATGGTGTTCCTGGCACTTACCAGACATTACTTAATTTATGAAAACTGAATTTCAGCACAGACAGGATGGCACCTTGTGTAATGACAAAATGCTCAATGTGCCATTCCAAAAAAAGATGTATTTTTAGACATCCAGGTAAACTGCAATTAGCCTCCATCTCGCTGGAGGTCAGGAAATACAAAGCTTGTGGAAATACTACAAAGCAGTTTTGTACTGAATCAACCTTTCAAGGAATGTTGAAACAGTTGGTGGTATCAGGGAGATCTCACTAGCCCCCTTTAAATCAGATTCTACTGTATTCCTTTGCTGAACAAATTGTCACTGGTTTATCTGGAATTCTATGTATTGATTCTAGTCATGCTTCAGTAAATGTTCAACATGACTTCAATGGATGAGTGAGTTTACATTTATGGTTGCTCAGTTTAGTAGCAAGCAGTGTTTCTAATCCCTGTGGAACTGCCATTAACCATTGGTTGACCTGAAATTCACATGAGCTGGCTTTAATTCAGAGCTTGGTCTGCTCGGCATGGTTTGCTAGTTTGGGGTGTTTTTGTTTAAATTTTAACCAGTGCCTTAAGCCAGTTTTTCTTGGATTTTCCTTCTCATTCTTCAGAATGTATTTTTTAAAAAGGAAAACAGATGGCTTTATAATGACTGTGAGCTTGTAGAAATAGTATCAAAAGAAGCTTTTCTGAAGTAAACGGAATGGACAGTTTTGCCTTCAAACTTACATGGTCTGCCTAGAACCAACCTTCCTTCTCCTTGTAGGATTTCTATTTTGGAAATACAGACAATTGGCAAGATGAGGAACTGGAGAAAAGCAATGGACAAACAAGAATGGTCATGTATCTGAATGAAAATATCAGGAGGTGCTCATATATCATATGGAGACCATGACGTCCAATGCCAGTGCCAGCTTTCTTGTTTATGTTATGTTCTTTTGTCACTGGAGTCTAGAATAAGCCAACACAGCTCTTAAGAAAATCACCTTCCTACATCCCTGATCTATACTGACTATAGATCACCTTTGAGTTTCCTCCTCTGTGAGTACATACATCATTTCTCCTGGCTAAAAGTTTGCTAAATGAGAATCCAAGGTAATTCAAATTAATGATTTTGAAAGAAAAATGAGATAAAAATGAAAGGAATTGTTTTCTTAACGTATATGGAGTTAACTTCTTGTGAGGCCTTCTTAGCTTAATTACAGCCGTATCTTACATCTTCCGAAATCCACTTTTTTTAACTAATGCTTGTAGGCAGCCTATCTCTAGTGCAGAGATATCTGGATAGCAATCCTTCTGGCCTGCAGGCATCTTATTATCCCTTGTGCATTGGTGATGCTGCATGTGCAGGTTCATCTTCTCCAGTGGTTTTCAGTAGCTATACCCAATTTTTCAAACCCTTTTTGATAAGGGAATGTTATGATTTGCTCTGTACCTGCAGGATTGATCACCAGTGATCTACAACCCCCTTAATCATGATTAATAAGTGTATTTGAAAAAAACTGACTATCTAGCTGAGACATACCTTGTTGCAGACCACAACCTGTCATCTTTGTCTTAGGCCTTGCTAAGCCATCTTTACTTACTAAACCATTTTTCCATCTCAAAAGAAAATGGAATTAGGCACCAGCTCTAGAGTCCATGTTTACAATCAAATAGGTAATGACTGACAAATATGCTACTGCACTGTTAACCTTTCGCAAAGCCCTCTCCAGCCAAATGAGAACAGCAGCAGAGATGGGAGCTTACTGCAGTGGGATGACCTTTGAAATTGAATCATGACCACAATGGGTGATGTGGAACCTGTAGCCTTGCTTGTGGAGTATTTCAGTTCCTGCATACACCAAGCTGGTGTATGTAGGAGCTAAGGCAGAGCATTCTTTGCTCCTCCCTCTGCCAGATTTCCCTCCCAAGCTTTAGTAGATGTCCATGCCCCCAGGGCCCAGCCTGCAGTGCTCTTTTCTGCTTGTTGTTAGCTATGACATGTTTGATATTGCTTGCTTGTTTCAAAGAGTACTTCCCAGAACTCCTTGGATGATCATGCTATTTCTTATGCTTACTGACTTCAGAGTTTGGCCAGAGTCATAGGGAGTCCAGGGACAAGAGAATGGGTAGAGAGGGAAACTAAAGAGTACATTCTCTATGGCCTCCAACATCAGTATGCTTTGTTCCTTGCCTATGAAGAATATTGAGTGTCCTGACAGTGTAATTGGAGGGAACATTCCATGTGGTTTTGATAATGACCCCTAGAAATTTAATGTGGCCTTTTTTTTTTTTTTTTAAGTATCATTTGGGGCCTGGCGGCCTAACTTTTGATTAAACTGCAGAAGAGTTGTGTTTTATATTAGAAAAATTTATGTCTCTATGTGTCTTGCAGAAAAGTACCTGAAAGCTGTGTGCAATCCTCAGTAAAGGTTTCTTTTTTGAATGGTATGTTTAACAAGGAAATACATTTCCTCCACTTTTCAAACAAGTGGAATAAAGCTGAGTTAAAAGTCTGAGGTATTTTTTGGAATAGGGAATATTTCTCTGTGCTTTTATTGCAGATTTCTTTGTATTTATTGGAAACTACTAGGTGGTGGAGCAAAACTGTGATTTGCAGGGTCTTTTAGCTTTGAAAGATCTTACTCTGTATTCCCCGTGTGTGAAAATCTTGCTAGCTGGCACTACAAGGGCAGAATCTTAATGCACTTCTTCAGGTTTCTTCTGTAGAGCATTGGTTTGATGTGGCCTCTGCCTTTTTTACTAGCTAATCAAGGTCCTCAGGGACTGAAAATGGGTAAGTAGCTATTCCACTTATCTTGTACATGTCCATATACAAAGATACATGGTTACTTACCAGGGAGATGGACAGGAAACAACAGTGAGGGGAGAGATCTTTACCTCATTAGTAACATTACATTTCCTATAGTGCATATTTTTCATATATTAAAAGTTAATAAGATGGTGTTAGTTTACAAGACTTAAAAAGAGATGTGATCATAGTAAATGTGTCTAAAGGTTCAGAAAATACTACTAAGATATTTTAAAGCATATCCAGAATGCTTTCCTTCATATTCTTAATATGTCAAACATTAGTATTATTTTTTGTTCCTTGTTTAATGTGGTCCTGGTTGTCAGACCATGACAAAAGTCTTAAGGGCTGCAGCTACCATAATAAAATTAATTTTTCATATTATATTAATTATTATATTTGCACTTTGAGGCCCCAGCCTTTACTGGGGCTTTGGGTAGTAGGTATGGTGTAACACACTTAGCAGGATAGCTCCTCTCAGAAGACATGGGAATGTGTCTGGACAAGACAAGAAGTCCTGATGCATCCCTTTTATAGGTAAGGAATTGACAGATTAAATTATGAACTAAGTTAGTAACTAAGATACAACAGAAATGAATAAAATCTTCTTTGTGGAAGGCTCTGTTTATTGTTCCTACAGGTATTGTGTATGTTTTTCAGTGGGCACACTGTCAACCAAAGCTAAGTTTAACATGCACATGAAAGGTACTTTGCTGGCATCTTTTCCTTGCCATTATATAAAAATTACTGCAACTCAGCTGCCATGGCTTCAGATTGCTTCTTCCATATAGGAACAAAGTGCTGCTTGTAAGAACAGATAAGAACCAAGAATATATTTGGCACTATATAAATAATAGTTAATATTCCCATACTTTTTTATAAATAACTTTCTTGCATTCTTCTCTCAAGTTTACACACATACCTGGATAGGGTTCTGTTTAACATATATATTTTCTCCATTGTTTAAAGAAAATATATAGAGAGGAGAACTTTTCAATTAACTGCACACACTCCAAGAGTTACAAATTCAGTAACTTCTCAGGAAGCTTTGGAACACCTGTAAAATGCTTCCATATATTTAGGTATCTGGTAATATGAAGCAAAAAATAGAATAGCAGTTATGCTGAGAAACAGGATCTCTCAGAGAGTAAAAATATAAGGAAAAAGTCAAGAGAGATAGTAACAGGCATTGTCTCCAAGTCCCTAGCTCCATGTGGTGGGCTCAAAGCCTGAAGTAAAACATCAACTGCACTGCTGTCTTCCTCTGTGCCAGAGGTAATTTTGGCTAAGTTTTTGAGGAAAACCCAGTAAGGTGCAATGGCTTTGTGTTATATTCAGTTTGATCTGTTGATACACTTAATTTTTGTTAGCTCTTAGCACTGAATACACTTCTTGAAACTAGCTAAACTATGCTCCTAGCATGGCACCTATCTGTCCAGTAAGGAGCTGTAATTGCTGTGAGAGTGGAGAAGATCATAGAATCAAGATGTCAATATTCTCCTAACTGTCTCTCTTGCCTAAAACACAGAGTAGAGAACAAGTAACATTTCTAGTTATACAGGTGATTTAAAGAGTTGGGCATAGAGGCAAAAGAGCAAATTTATGAAAACTTTAGCAGCCATGTGGAGTTCTCTGCTCAGATTTCTAGGGAGATTTAAGATATTTATTGTTGCCTGTAGAGGTGCTACCTTCACTGTTTTGCCATAGATCTTGCAACTTTTGATCATACTGCAATGTTTTAATACTGATCTGACAATAGCACTAAACTGACTTACTGAAAAAGACTACAAGTACTGTGATTTAACCTTATCTTCTTGGTATTGACATTGTATCTTGCCTTATTTTTCACAGTTCAGTAGAGGTTGTGCTTACAGCAGAATGAAGACTCTTTCTGCATGTCAGTTTTGAAACATTTTCACTATGTTAAGCAGTTTGAGTCCTGAGAGCAGGAAATACAGAGTAGGTTTACACACACATTTCATTCAGTAACTTTCTTCCCCCCCCCCCCATTTATGATGACTGTATTCAGTCTGCGTAGAAGTGCAGAAGTAGTTGGAATGTTTATTTATCACCAAGTTTGTATGATAAAATATGCTACAAACCACTTTTTTTTTCTTAAGGTTCCAAGAGAGTACAATCGATTAGATGCGTATTTTCTGCCTTACACAACAGATCACACCCAGCTGCACAGCTTTTCTCAGGTAAGAACTATTATATATTCCCCTTTCTCATACCTTCCCCATCTCCCTTAATTAATAAGGAAAACCAGACATCTATCTGCATGGGGCTTGTTTTAAAGTAAGTGCATAGGTCCATGGAAAATACATATCTAGTTACTAGCATTTATCCACTGGGGCCAGACAGCACAGATAACTCCAATAATGAATTTGAAATAGGATTTTGTTACTACACTGAATAAAAAACCCAACAATTCCTCAGGCTTAAGGATAAATCAAAGGAAAGTGGCACCCCGGTGGACCAGACAGCCCATGGGCAGCCCAGTCACATGAGAGCCTCAGAGGTCACTACCTCTGTTTCAGCAGAGCTATTTGTAGAGCTCACTGTGGAGGTTCACATCACAGCTAAATCAGAATACTTAATAATCTGGCACCCAAATTTCATGTGTTGCCAACCTCAGTCCTTCTGTGAGCCTTCCTTTCACTGCTTTGGAAGTTTCCCCTCTGAGTTGTAAAGCAAGGATACACATTCCTATGTTTTGACAACTCCAAAAAAATTAATTTAGAACCAACATTACGAGACTGTTCTAACTGTGTTGATGTACAGGTAGGTGAATTTTATCACAGAAAAAAGTATGCTGTCTCACAGCAGATACTCTGAAATGAGGAGGAAGGATTAGCTGTATTGAAATCGCTATTAGTTATGTGCTCTTTCTTCCAGAGTATGACACACAAGTGGGGCCATTACAGAATTTTCCTCAGAAGCCAACATTTTTAGATCGTTAATTGGTTTTGGGTCAGGTGTCTGCTTTGCATGAATTTGATTAGTTTGGTTGGGGTTTTTTGAGGATGCTTTGATTTCTTGCATGGGGGAATGGAAATGTAGGTCAGATACTTGAACCCATTCCCACAAACATTCCCTTTCCTACCTATCCATAAATTTGGATATTGGAAAGTCACAGTGGGGTTTTCTGAAATTTCTGAGTTTGTGTCTCATGTCTCTGCTCTAAGGCAAAAAGAGCCTCCCCAGCCAGTCCATATCTCCCAGAAGTCTCTGAAGCCAAAAAGACTAGAGTGATGGCCTGTCCTCACTGCTAAAGGATACTGTGGTGCACTGCAGGAGATGTAGTTCAACAGGAATGTTCAATCTATACAGGAGATCAGGAGCCAAGAAATACTTGAGTACAGCTCCCACGGCTAAGCATGGCTCTGAGCACCTCACTTAATCTCCAATGTGACCACTCCCCATCTGTAAATTGGCATATACTTCCTTGTTTCACAAAGGCTTCAAGAGGATAAAAATCTGTGAAAGTTATGAGGTTCTCAGATACTGTGATAAGTCCCAGGATAAACAAATGTTGAATGCAAAACAGCAGCTTACATGGTACATATTCAAGAGCATGTGGAATGAATTAGAAAGATGAAGAGAGGGAACAGAAGAATGAAAATGGGAAGAAGCAGAAGGGAGAAAGGATAGACAGTAACAGTGCAAGTCAGGCAGCATGACTGGAAGCTATGGGAGAGTCATGCAGAGTCCTAGCTTACTTGTAGTTTATGTTGCAAACTGTCTTCTAAGTATATCTAAAGCAAACTGAGCCAATGGCTTACTAAACTGAGCTTTTTGCAAAATTCTAATGTTGACATTTTTGTGAAGTGGCCAAGAGTAATTCCCAAAGAAGGGACCTCATTGTGCACACTTAGAGCATGAGTGGATATATTAAACCTAGATTTTATTTAACATCTCATAATAGTCCTTTTTTTGGGAGGGAAGGCAATATAAGTAGGTTAGAAAATATTAGTTTTCTGTACAACACCCTATTATCTCTGATATTAGTGTGAGGGAAAAGAGCAAGTCTGGATATATACTCATGCACATATGTAAATAAACAGGGAATAAGGCCATACATCATTCCTTAGCTGCCCTTTCTCATCCTTTTTTTGGGGTGAAATTAGATATTGTGAAACTGTATACTGCATACTGGGAACAGATAACGGATTATTTTTCTGACAATAGAATATAAAAGATTAAGCATTCACTCATGAAAAAATGCATCCCTTTTTAGAACTGCAGGTGAAGCAACGTGGATAGATTAGATAACTGCTTCTGTTTTCCAAAGAACTGAAGAGCATGGTCAGTAAGGAAGCAGAAAAGTTATGTGGCATCACAAGAAAGAGGAGAAAATATAGGTACAGGATGCATGTATAGAAAGCTGTGATATCAGGTAGATGGTATTATCTGCCTACTGGAATGGGTGGAAAGCCTGCTGTTGGGACGGAGAGTATATGTCCTTTTTGTTCCAGAACATACTGGATATGATACATTCCTGTGCAGAAGGAGGTAACTCCCAGCTAAGCTTTCCAAAAAAGGGTTTAAGCAATGCACAGTAATTTATACTGGCTTTCTGCACTAGAAGTTGTCAAAATTGCCACTAGTCATACCAATGACTGCTCAGCTGCAGTGAAACAACAGTGACTGCAGATTAGGTGTACTGATGTTGCAAAACATTGTTTAGCAGCAAGGAATGAAAGGGCTTAATGTTAAATTAATGTTAAACACAAATAATTTCTCATGATTCGCTGAGGAATGTCTCAACTTGGATTCTCTCTAAGGTATTTAATGCTCTAACATTTAAAGTGAACTGGGTTGCCTTAGAAGCAGATGAATTGTATTTTTTGCTCTTTGCAATGATACACTTCCTACTGAAAACAATGGATATTAAGAAATCCACTTGATTGGGTAATTCTCTGTGTCCTCTTTGCATATACATGCATTGTAGGGATATCCCACCTCCCTCCCTAAAACCCCAAATCTCATTGATACTTATGATCTTCAGAAGCAAATTTTAAAATGCTATTTAGATGCTGTTTGAAATCCTTTTAGGCACCTCCTCTGCATTTGTGTGTCTAGAGACCATTTAAAATCTGATGCTAGAAGCCTGTGACACTTAAAACAGAACTTCAAAATGTTGTTGTTTTTATAGCCTGATCTTCATGAAAAGCATCATATTTTAAAATTCTGTAGGCTGAATCATTAAGGAAAAAAACCCCAGAAATACAAACCACAACTGAAAGTAGTGATAAAAGGGGAAAGTTAAGACTTCGTGTTATGCTTTGAAAATTCTGCCAGTCACCATGCAAGGTAGATTTTGGGAGGCAAGATTATAAATCCACTTAAAGTAATAGCAATATTCTCTTCGATTTCAGTGGGCTTCACTTCACACCCTTCACTAAAGTATACTCTGACAGCTTTACACACTCCATTTTCTGCATTTTAGTTGAATAAAAGTGAAAACCAATGAAAGTGCCAAGAGAAAAAACAGCTAAAAATTGAACAGGTGATGCAGACCTGGCTGAGCAACTGATGAAGGATGCAGCTAAGTACCCAGAAGTGTTTGGGAGCTAAAATGCAGGAATTATTTGAATAAACATGTTTAAAATACTGAAATGCATCAAAGGTACATAGAAGATAGCCAGAATCCCACAACAGGGTTTTGATTGTAGATAAATTCCAAACCACAGTATTCTGGAATTTGTCATGAAACTCCTTCGATAAATGTTTGAAATGGTATTATGTATTTTCTAATTACATCAAGGAAATACAATAAAGGGTATGCTTTCCTATAATCTTTAAGCAGTTTTTAGTTTGAAAAGAATATTGGTGTATAGAATTAAGTTAACTTCATGACTTATTTTCCCCACATCTGTTTGCATAGTGGTTTTAATTTGAGGATTTCCCCAGGAGCAGCACTCCCCCTTGCCTCCTGAAGCAGGCAGTGGAAGATCACTGCCATCTACAGATTGGAGATAGCATCACTAATAGAGTAAATTGTTGGAACAGTTTCATGTTGGAACATTTCTCTCTCTTTGCCTTGAGCACTTGTCTCCCAATCCCCTCCTCCCCCTGAAAAAAACCCACAAAGTCACCTAACACACACTGTTGTCTCTGTAGCACCCTGTTCATAATCACCCTCATTAAAGGCAAAGCATAGTACTTCATGAATCCTAGAAGCCCTGTAAAGTTTTAAGCCAAAGTTGAAGAGGGCAAAAAAATGCAAGATTCACAAATGTGCTTTCCATTACATTGTATATATGTCAAAATGCAGTACACATGTCAGAATTATAAATGGCTTCTTAAAGATTTCTCAGCAGCTGAGAAAAACAGCAAACTCTGTGGACATTTGTATAGATGGATTGAGTGAGTACTTGCTTTCCATGTATCAGTGCATGGGTCATATTTGCAAGATAGCCTATCAGGAAATGGCCTGTAAGGAGAGCAGAGCTATAGTTTCAGCTCAATTTAATTCCCATCTTTTATTTTCTTTGTCCAAAGAAGGGGGTAAAAAAAAATCTGATAAAGCTTCATGGTTTTTTTATTTATTGCAGATGTTGTTTACATTTGCAGCATATGAAAGCCCATTATATTATGTTATATTTAACATAACTTTAACAAACTTTTTCTTAATTATAAGGAAAACTTTCATCACACAAGTCAGACATCATTTAATTAATATACAATAGCTGTCACTATTTTTTACTGTCTTCCTATGTTCACTTTTTCACTGAATCCTTGAAATAAATGCGTATCTGACAACATTAACAAGTATCAGAATCATGGATTAGGCAAATAAAAAGTGGTCCAGTGTCTACATTAAGGTTAAGCAACTTGTCAGCTTACATATGGTTTCTACTGTGTTATACTTGACCCAGTAAAGAAATTGATAGTACCAAAAGGACCCTAAGAAGAGTTGACTGATTCCCCACTGATATATCTAAGTGCAGGATTGGGCTCACTGAAATGATTTTTAACTAACACTTGAGAATTCAAGCCTGCAGGAGATCACCAAGCTGGAATAGCTAGGTTAAAAAAAAAAATAGGAGATAAGTTAAATGCAATAGAGTTAAAGCACTCTGTAACTGCAGGGGATTTCAGCTACTGTCTGCCCAGTATTATTCTTCATGCACTGGATAAATTCTTTTTCTTTGCCTCCCCAGGTGAGAGAAATTCCCTGGCTTGTTTCCCCCGCTGTCTGTATATCATCCTAGCAGCTAGGGTAGAATTTTGCTTTGATTTGGGAGTCCATTACACCATGACAATATGATTGGTCCAAGGAACATGTTCTGGTGCATACAACATGCTTTTGACTGTACTAGCAACACCAAACAACTGTAAGTCTATTGCTGGAGAAGCTCAAGCAAGAAAAGCAACGGCTAATCTGGTCTGATAGTAGGAAAGAATAGGTCTCTGACTCCAAAAACCTTTACCGTCATTGTTTTGCAGGACCAGTTTCTCTCTAAAATCCTGTGCCCACTGAATTGCAGCAGAGTATATGCCAGGTTTCCTTAAAAACGTTTGAGAATTCAAACCCCAGTTCACAAGAGCGGCTTTCAAAAAATACAGGTGGAAACTTTGGGCCCCACTAAAGTGAGTGGCAGAAGCCCTGTCAGCTTCAGCAAGGGCAGAATTTCATTCACGATATTGATTCAGCTGCTACCTTTAAATACAACAGTTTTCAGGTCCTTTCTACAGAAACTCCATGTCAGGTGTGTTTATTATTTTAAACTACACGATTTCTTTAGAAAAGTAAGCATCTGAGTACCTTTAGATTCCACCAAGCAAGCTAGGCAGTCTGTCAGGAGGCATGTTTGTATTTCACACATTTTAACATGTATTTAATTGAAATGGTTATCTGGTGACTACGGAATGAAAGGTCTGCTTTTCTTCCCTATCGCTTGCAAAGGGCGTTTCTGTACATTGCCAGAAGGTGGCATTCATGGTTAACAGTTAAAAGAATTAATATAGGCCATTTCTTTGCATATGAGGGAGGGGAGAAAAAAGGGTTTCTTAGTATAGTGGCAGTTAGTCAATTAACCATGATGCTTAAACTAATGTAATAAATTTGATTTATGTATTCATAGTTTTACAAGGAGTAGCAGAGTTATCCAGTAGTAGACATTAATCTTCATGACGAGACAGCAGGGACCTGGCAAGTTGTATTCATCCTCTATGAAGTATTTGATAGTAAAAGTCCTTGTCTTCAGATACATCATCCTGTTCCTTCAAATAAGCCAGTTTCCAATAATTCTTTGATCACTATAATGCCCACTGTTATCAGATCAGTTTGGAAATTCAAGAAAAAAAACCCAAAACCTTGAAATTTATCCAGTCAATGAATCCTAACCAGATTTTTCAAAGTCTGATCATTCCCATTCGTGATCCAGTCGGTCTATGGAGTATTGCCATATTTAACATCTGTGTCACATCATGCCTTTCCTGTTGCCTCATTGATCAACAGACAACATGTGATGATTCCCAGATGTTCAAACATGGCAGATCCCAAAAGACCTATTAAATTACACTGAAGCAAAACAACATCCATGCTGTAAAACTTGTGTTAAAATCAGGTATGTCTGAATATCCACAAACTTGCTACAAGATACTTACTGATACTCAAATTGCTTTTAAACATTCTTTGAAATGCCCACATTGTGTATTCTTTGAGGACACTGTGTAACAGAGTTGGTAACTTTCTGTCCTGTGCTATGAAGCAAGCTAAAATAAAAGTAGGCATATATATTTATACACAGAGACCACTGGATTTGTTACTGTTTGTCTCCTTTTATTATATACAGCCTGTGTTCTTTAAGATTTTTACTCAGATTTCTTGCTGATTATAGGGTTTTTTTTTTCCCTGATAAAGCTGAATAAATTATGAAAGAAGCTTGTGTGTTCATTCTCTAAGCAAGGCAAGACAGCATATGTTGTTCTTCAGCATGTCCTTTTTCCACTGAAAAGGATCATTATGAAGACCAAGACTTATTAAGATGATACTTAAAGATTTGCTCTATAACTAAAGAACTGTTAAATAAAATTCTGCATTGGATTTCTATCAGTAAATGTGCTACAGTTTATGCCAGAGTTATACTCCATTGTAGCACATTCTGCTTTGAAACTGTCCCCACCATTTCTGATACAGTAGTTCTAACATGAAGATGACTATCCTTTGCACCTTCCTAAAGCTAGTGTTACTCTCTAGTGACGTTTTAGTTTCAAATGTTGTGCTGGCATTGTCAACAATGAGAACGTCATCATTTTCTGATGAAGACAGGCAGCTGCATGCAGATTAGGAGCCTAAGAAATAACAGCACAGAGCTCAAGTGCAATTTGTTTGAAATCAGGGCAACATTTCTGCACATTATTCACACTCATTGAAGTCATAATATTGACTCATTTGAAGTTACAGTTTATTCTGCCATATTCTTTAATAAAGAAGGAACATAGCTACTTTAGAAAGGCCAACAAAAAGAGGGATGTTCCTTATGCGGGTATTTCTGACACACCATTTGTTTTTCTCTTAAACTAAATGAGCTTTTGAAATAGGTTGATTTTTCTTCCCCAGAACAGAAGATAAGAAATGTCAGTTCGGAAATGGCTAGGGATTTCTTTTTGGTATTTTCCAATAGAAAAAGTGCGGTTTGTTATGTTACTGTACCTCCACGAAGAAGCTCCACTGATGCAGTCCCGCATGGCTGGCTGCGCTCTTCATGGGACTACACCTCCCACAGTGCAATACGCTACTGCCCTGACCAGACTCCTGCGGGGGCCAACCTTGGTATGCACATGGATACAGATGCATTAAGGGAGATGTAGTTCCTTCACAGAACGCAGCCCGGAAGGGAGGGTCAACCAGGCAAACCAGATACTTGTGTAAAGTAGTGTTGCTGTGCTGAAAATGAAGGGATTTGAAGTTCAGATGAAGTGGGTTTTTTTTCTGATATGGTCAGAAATCCGATCATTCAGACCAAATAGACCTACCCCGAAGGAAAACATCTTACAGTTTTTTTCAGTGGTTTATCAAATTAGAAACCTCAAGTATGGAGGAAATAAAAATGTTCTGGGTACCCCAGGTTAGCACTAACTCATATTTCCAGAATTTTCTCCACTGTGGAGTAATTTTGGACATTCACATTTTTATTCCAGTTTACACATTTAACTCTTTTTTTTTTTTTTTTTTTTTTTTTTTTTTTTTTTTTTTTTTTTTT
>NDXB01005317.1:235362-302026 GCA_002631895.1 Agapornis roseicollis
TTTTTTTTTTTTTTTTTTTTTGACAGTCTAGAGCTGTCTGAGAGCACTGAGTGCCTGGATGTATGTTTAGTGAAAACTAATCACTTTTACTGCTACCAGAAGCAACTGAGGCACCTGAAAGTTACAAGACCTGCAAGTAGGAACTGATCAGGAGTCCATCCACATAGTATAATTTGCAAAACGTTTACAAGCAGACACAAAGAAGTAGGTTGTTGAGTTTTCAGGTTTAGAGTATCTGTTTATAGTACACACACACGTAACTTAACAAAAAAATCTCTATAGATTTGAGTTCATCTAAACTGTGTCTTTTTGAAAGAAACATCCAATTAGAACCATATGTATTAATTAATAGCGAGGTTTTGTTTTGTTGCTGACACTTGCAGAACAACAGACGGAGATTTAGGAAAGTAAGTGAAGATACAAGTATCTGCAGGATCATGAAGCAGCATGTGGAATACAAACACAGGAAAGAGACAAGAAGAGAAGCAAAGATCTGGATAATGGTAAAGCAATGCATATGGAAATTCAGCTTGAGAAGAACAATCACGTATGCCAAAAATAATTCACTAGCTACATTTAGTTAGAAAATCTGGGGAGCAAACATAAGTGTCCTAAACAACTGATGTAGGTTAGCCAGAGTGTCTAACAGCCCCAGGGTCACATATCGCTGCTCTAATTGCCAGCAGTGTCTGTGTGGAACAGGGAGCTTTCCAAGTTCTGGCCAGTGCTGGCTCTGTAGAGAAGACTGCCTGTTCTTTTCCCTTTCTTATGAAATGTATACTGTGGTGCAAAGCCATGTCAGAAATTTCTGAGCTAGTTGATCTGCACAGCAAGTGCTATGACATGCAGAATAGCTTTTTTATGTTCCACAAGCAAATCCATAGTGTTAACCTGCTTCTGTATGTGAACATATTTTCATATCACCAACTTCTTTTTGTGTGATTTTAAATAATTTTTTCATCTAAGTATAAGAAAGGGTGTTGAAACAGGCTCATGAGGTGTCCTAACTGTCTTGGGCATTTTTGGCAGAAGGATTTTCTTCTGACTTTGTTATTAAGGTAGTTTGCTGTTGGCATTGTTCTCCCACTGGAAGCTCCCAGGTTTGTCTTGCAACATCAAACCTGGGGAAAATAATGAAATAGAAGAAATCTGTGACCAGTTTCATCCAATGTTGGGATTTCACTCTGGATTGCTATGTTAGACAGTATTCCACTTACTTGGGTCAATATCCATGTATCGGTGTCAATCCAGTTTAGTACTACTCTTTTCTAGAATTGTGAGATGAGGTCCCACTTTTTTTGAAGAGCACACAACATTATATCTGAGCCTGCTTTATTTGTAAAGCTGCCTACAAGTTTTCTCTTGTGGAGAGGAGTATTGGAAACTGTTCTTTCAAATGGCACAGTCTTCCTGGAGGAGCACCTTTTCAGAATGCTTGTTTTCTTGGCTTTAGTTTTCAGATGCATTCTTTTCCTCTGACCAAAAAAACACAGCCTATGACCATGGTTTTGACAGGTAGCATGCTAAAACTAACCAAATCCTCTGTGCTGTCACTGAATACATGTAGTCCTTATGGACCATCAGTAGCTATCACATCTGTGCCTGAGAGTCTTGCTCACTTTTGTCTAACACTTTACTCCTTCCTTCCTATTCAACATAGTCCTGTAAATGCTCCATTTCTGATGTAGCAATTTTTTTTTTCAAGTTGAAAGCTGCAGAAGCCTATAGCAGTGTAAGCATCAGAGGTTTGTTTGGAGTATTTTTTTTCTGCTTTAGCTCTCCTTCCCCATTGTTTTGAAGATGAAGTTTGGGAAATCAGACTTCTTCAACATGTGGAGAATTCATGAGTAGCTTCCATTTACTTCTTCTATCATGAATCCAGAATTTGGGGTTGCTAATCTCTAATTCAACTACAGATGAAAACCTCCTTTATAGGTCTCTCATAGGTTTAGATCAACGACTTTAGCTTTTCAGGAGGCTGGTTTGCCGTGTAGTTATTCTTATCCTGTACCAGCTGAGTACATCCAAAGTCTCCTTCTAATGTCCTGTGTGGAAATGTATTGCAGGGTAAGCTTATGCACAGTAACTTATTCTGACGCTGTAAGGAATAAGTAAGTGCCTTACTTAGGAAGTAAGCATGGCCCAGAATCAAATCCAATAGAATTTCATCACAAACTCATCTCTTCTCCTGCATTTGATGTTTTATTTTGTAGCAGTAACTACTAAAGACTCAGATCACATTTCACCAACAGATTTCTCACTTTTAAGAGACATTGAAGCAAACATGGACGTAACTGAATGCAAGTTCCAAGTTATTTCATTTGCTAAGATACCTCTGGATAATTTTTTAAATATTCCTGGATTTCATTCTGCTGAAAACCTCATACTTCCTATGGCTGCTATTGCATTTTCGGCTCTTAAGGTTATTTGTTCATTGAAAAGTGAATAGCTGTAAGATTGTTTGCCACATCTTCAGGTTGATTTTCTGCTGACTGTGTTTTTCACATAGTATTGGCCATACTGAAATCCAAGTGAAATGTGAATTTATCCGGGTATCTGTCTTGCTTGAATTTCACAGGACCAATTTTCAAGCCTGGTTCTCCGATGCAAGTAGCCATTGCATATTTTCTAGTCACTGCCTTGATTGAGCCCAGTTAGGAGTTCTCAGTTTGTACAAATTTCACTGTCCTTTTTAGCACATCTCATTCAATAACAATAACATGTTGGAGCCATCATCTGTTGTTCTCATGCACTTTGACATCTTCTAAGTGGTTGGACTGTAATTGTTGTTTAAATATCCAGACATATAGAACTTTGGCCCTGAAGGTCCCCTCTTTCCCAGACTCTGTGAAGCATTTCTCACTATTGCTTATGTAGTACTAGGCCTTGCCCTGTCTTCTCCTTGTAACAGTTCTTTTTAACAGAAGCTTTTTTCCCATCATGTCAGCATTTTTCTGAACCATTTCCCACAGCTTTTGTATTATTTCTGATTTCCCTCATTTTACAGACTGAATTGGTAATTTTTCATAAACCTGAAGGAATATCATCCAGCAAATCACAGGGGCTATGTGTTATAGCTGAGTTTTTAGATATTACTGGCTACAAGCTATAACTTTTGCTTATATCTGAACTAAATTTCAGTCTCTCTTTCAGGGTGTCTCTTCCAAATCATTAGCACCTGACTATTGAAGCTGGCTCACTAATTAGGTTTTCATCTTATCTGTATCACTGAGCAATTAAAGCTATGAAGCTGAATTTCCACAGGGCATTTCCCACTTGCAAATCCTTGTATCACTTCAACAAGGTAGCTACTACCCTTGGGTTACAAACAGGATTAAGAAAGAAAGGAAGTTGCAGATAGCCTTACTCAAGTTCTTTATCTAATCCAATTTTACAGCTGCAGTGACTCCATAATCCATTGATTCCTCTCCACAGTGACTTACTTCAAGCTTCTGGTCCACTATTTCTTTAAAGCCAAAGATCAACCTACACCTTATTCTCTCCCTAATTCCTCAGTACACTGAGAGATTGCTTTAACACCTTCTATGGAACTCCAGTTTCTTAGTTTAGGTAATTTTAACATTAATTTCTCACCTGAGCCCTCTACAAATGTGTTCCTAATTAAAGCCCCACGCAATTTGGCCTGGACACTTAACCTCTTGCTGCCTGTTCCATTAGGAGGAGTAACTGGTACTGAAATCAGGTGCTGGAGGTGTAAATCATGTTTACTTGTGAAGTGGCTGAAAATGGTCCTTCCCCAGCACCACATAGCATGGTGATTGCAGGCCTCTTTCTAGCATTTGTCAGTCTGGAAACCTGGAAAGGCTTCACTTCACAGTTTGTCTTCCAGAATGAAAGTGGACTGTTGCTATGCTTTTTGCTTTCTCTTTCGTCCCTTCTGCTTTTCCGTATAGAGTCCTTAGTTGGGTGAAAGCCAGTCAGAGGTCCTCAATTCATGAATACGTCTGTCTTTACACTTTGTTTCATAGGGTATATACTTGTTTCTAATAGGAAGGATAGTGATTCCTTTCTTCCAATTTACAACGTGACAACTATTCTGAAGTTCTTGTATGTTTTGCCATTGTCCTCCCTGCTGTTACGAAGAAGCAACTGTAACACACTCTGAAAATGCCTCTCCTGATCTAACAAAAATGCAGTGAGCATGGCAGTGACGCTGAGAGCCCTGATGCAGCCAGCAAAGGTTATCTCTAAACTGCTTCCCAGGTCCATGTACATGTTTCAGTTGAGTCACAACTCCCTGGTAATCTCACGGCCAGAACCCTGTATCACAGAGTGTATCTTCCCAGGAGTAAAGTGCAGCCTGGCAGTGCTTTACCACTGTAGGCATAACCACATTGCATATTTGTATCAGCACATTGCTGATATGCAGGCATAATGAAGCATACAATAAATACATCCTGTAATGACAAGGCAAACAACTAAACAGTTCTTCTAGTGTGGGGCTTCCTGGTACATCTGCTCCTCCGGGAGGGAGGTGGTGGGAGCCCCAGCCCTTCTCAACCCAAGCAGCATCAACACAGTTACGGAACCATGCTACTGAGTGTATTTTGTTGTGATGTATAGCTCCCACCAGCTGTGCTCTCGACCACTGTGTGTTCATGTTTGCAACGCTACAATAACATTATGGTGTATAATAATAGATCTGAGATGAATAAGCTCAATTAGAGATGCTACAAGAACTCATAAGAAATGAGGCCTACGAAGAGAAAACAGGAGCCTTATTGTACATAAGGCTAGAGAACTGAAATCAAAAGAAGCCTTTTGTCGCTTAAGTGAGAGTCTTGGCACCTGCAGGCCGCCCCCTCTGAGGCAGCGGTGCGCCCGCCCGCCTGGGTCCCCCTGGCCCCGGCAGGCGCCCGCCCGCTCACCTTTCCTTCCCTACTGTCTCCATGCAACATCGCAGAGTGGGCGTCTTTGAGCACTGACATTTACATAGCTCCAGCAAGAGGCCAATCGGCAAGCGGCTCTGGTCTCTCATTTGCATATGCCTCGGCGGTGGCCAATGGGGTGTGAGCGGCTGGGCCCGCTCTGAAGGCGATGTTCCCAGCGGTGCGGGGCGCCGGGGCCGTGGGTGACACAGCGAGAGGCCGCGGGGACCCACCGGGACGTGCCGGGGCCTGCGGGCGCTCGGCGCCGGGGGAAGATGTCGGTGGCGGGGCTCAAGAAGCAGTTTCACAAAGCCAGCCAGGTAAGGGAGCGCCTCCGGGCCGCGGCAGGGGCAGAGCCCTGCAGCGAGATTGGCCGTTGATGGGTGGCTCGCCCCGCGCCCACTGATGCCCGCCTGCCGCAAGGCGCAGCGGGTACCTCAATCTTCTTTTCCATGGTGATGACATCGGCGTCGCTTCCTGGCACCGCGGGGAACGTTGTTTCCAGCTTCACCTCGGGGTTCTCCCGTTTATCACTGTCTCCTTATTTAGATCCTTACAAGGGTCGCCTCTGTCCTTTTGCTTGGGGCGTCAGGTCTTTCTTTTAGTTACTAATGTTTGTTATTTAGTGCTGGGTCTCCTTATGTAGATCCTTGCAAGGGTCGCCTCTGTCCTTTTGCTTGTGGCGTCAGGTCTTTCTTTTAGTTACTAATGTTTGTTATTTAGCGCTGGGTTTGTGTTTGTACTCCTAGGCCCCAGCTGAAGGTACAAGCTGTAGGGTACCAGCTTTCCCTGAATAATTCATTGTGTTGTCATGCCGGTAACTACTGGTTTGTTATCCTACCTGGCACATCGTATATTGGTCCTGTAGAGGGTATCCTATGTTTCTAGAGTTTTCCCTCTTCTTCTAGATGCTGTGTTCTTATCTCTTCCTGGGTGAACCTTCATCTTCTCCTGACTCCTTTCATTCCTGATCTATTTTCTCGTTTACAATGTGTTTTTCTTTAGTACTTTCCCTGATTTCTCTTAAGAGAGAGAGCCCCCTTTCTGCGAGGCAGGTGGACAGGTTGCACTACACAGCAGGATAGTGCTAACCCGAAGCCCCACGCTGGTAGGGTAGCTTCAGGAACTGGCAGCAGTGGGTTCTCACCGAAGGTGTTTGGAAGCCTCAGCTGCTTTACTTGCACATTGCTCTGAGATCTGTATTTTTGTTGACTCTCATTAATCACAGTGCTAATATTGAAGTGTCTGTAGGCTTTTCAGTCAAACCAGACAGCTGCTGTTGTCTTGATGAGAGTGAGAAAATAAAGGTTCTTTGGATGCTTAGCTGTCATCTTTCTAGGTCCTCCTTCAGATATTTGGTTTGTCAGCAGCCCAAATGCAGAATGTGCACTTTGTTTGGATCTAGAGATGCTAAGTATTTGTATCTGATTTGTTTCCAGGAGTGTTCTATGTATTGTGTTATGTACTGATCTAAAAAACTGTCATGAATCTGTAACTTTTGCTGTTTCAGTGAGAAAATGTGGCGCTTCCAGGGGAAACAAATCTAAGGACAGTTTATAAAACGTTTTGGCTTGTTTTGTTCCTAATTTACAGTGTTAGGTCATGTAGCCTTCGCTATGGTAAATTTGTCGTTTGAGAAGAAGGAGGTATTTAACTGAGGAAGGCAGAGAGGTAACCACAAATGCTGTCTCATCTGGCAACTGGTAACAGTGCAAGTTGCTTAATCCTGCCTGCATGTCTGGAAAACATAAAAAAAAATAAAGGAGGGAGGAGACTTGATCAAGGGAGCAGCGACAGCAAAAACAACGGGACGTGCTGAAGTTGGCTATATGTGCATGGAGAAAACGTTGTACAACTTCCAGTATTCATTACAGTAAGGAACTGCAATGCATAACTCGGGTAATATTCCTCTTCTCAAGGTGGGTCAAAGATGGGGTTTCCACTTATTTTCAAATGCAGGACTGAGCAAGAATTTCAAAGGAAGTTGATTGAAAAAGTCTCTCTACATGGGAAAAAAAAAGCCCATTTGGTAGAAACTTAATGTGCAGGAAAAAGGTATTGGTGCTAGATTATTTTGTTTTAGTGCCTGAGGAAACACAAAATGCTTTCTAAGAGCGCATTCTGAAAGAATTCAGATGAGATGTTGAGTAAAGTAGTGGTGGAAAAAATAAGAGAAGGAATAACATATATCGAGTTGATCAAAACATCCAAGTCTAAATAACTGATCTGTTTATCTCTGACAGACAGGGACACAGTCATGTCCATATGTATAAAGGTACAAACTAAACAGTTGTTGAAACTAACAAAAATAAAGTGGAATGTATAAAACGGAAGTGTTTGCACTCCATCTTTTAGCTAAATTCTTTTACAATATGCTTAACCAAGCAAATGCAGAGCATGAAAGAGGGATTTCTCAACAGAATGTTTAAGTCTCTAAGTACTGTAGGATCATTTAAGAAGGCATATACCTTTGTGCATTGAATTGATGAGAGATGCAAGGGTAACTGTTAACAGCAGAGACAGGCATTGCTTGCAGAAAGAATGAAATTAATTCCTTTAGTGCTTCCAAAGGAGAATGGGGGTAGATGACAAAAACTGGCAAATTTCCCAGAGGACGTTCAGGAATACTGAAGGGAATGAGACTTATGCCAGGACATGTAATTAAGGAATAAAAATAATACTTGAAGGCTGACAGAACCTAAAGACAAAACTCTGAAAGGTAAAGCAAGTGGGTTAAGACAGTCTGTATTTAACATTTCATTCAGAAATGTGAATAAATACCCAAGAACTGACATATCCGTATACTTCCAAGATACTCTTTCTATGCTAAACCAGACATCTACTGAAATACTGTAGTATGTAAAATATATGCATGATGTAAATATACATCAATAGAAATAAGCCACAGTTCTAACTGAAATACAGATAGTATAAAGTTATAGAAAGATTAGGTAAAATAAAATTGAGTTACTCTGTAACTCTGTATACTCTAACTGAACCCCTTAACTGTTGCGGAACTCTGGTTTTTGCAGAAGAAATGCATTTCAGTTTCATCTTTGTCAGAAGCTGGCCTCTTTTGTGTGTATTTATGTAGAGCTTTTGTGTTAACTAGCAGTGATCTCCTTTGTGTGTAGGCTGATATCCTAAGTTTAGAGAATCCAGGAAAAAGCAAACAATACTTACAAATTTATACATGCTATTGAGGTTTCTGGGATGTTTGGTGCATGTCAGATTGATTTATCTGATGTTTCAGTGAAGTAAATAAGTGTTTGCTTTTTAAAAGGTCAGCAGCAAACTTCTTGTGGTTACTGAAGCCCTCCCCAAAACCAAGCATGACATGCTATTGCAGTCTTGGTTGGCGTAGTAAAAAGCCACCATGTCTCTGTTTGTAACACGTTAATTCACAGTATGTGTTCTTGTTGGTTTTCTCCTAGAAATTTTCTACTCAATCATGTTATTTTTCAACTGAGAATAGCAGGTGTGAGTAGGTTTTCACCTGAGTATCTGCTGGTGAGGTTGAGAAGACTGTTCTTGAGTTACGAGCATCTGTTAGAACTACCAGAGTGAGTGGTGTTTTAACTATTTTTTCTATATTTGCAAATATGTAAAGCTGCAGTTCTGTTCCATTATCTGAACCCTAATAATTGCTTCCCCTGGTGTCACAGAACTGATAGACTCAAAGCTTATATCTAACCCAAAGGTCATATATCTGTTGTGTAATAGCTTTCAGGTACACTAGAATTTTCTTTAATATGCTTCTTATGTTTAGGTTATTTAGGTTTAAATTGAAACACTCAAGTGGACTGGAATGAGGATCACTTCCATTCTGCCCATTTAATAGCAGGGATGATCCCTTGAGTATAAGCAATTTGAAATAATGAAATAGAACTCATGTGGCATCTTACCACCTCTCTGTGGCTGATAAATGAGTACAGGCTATTCCTCAGAGCTGACAAAATCACCTGCCAGTCTCATGGAATTCAGCATTTTTTTGCCCCCCCTTATTTTTTTAATGTATCTGCAAATAGAATTTTCAAATTAAGCCTCAGGGAGTTCTGTTCGTGATGAAAACTTGTCTCGTGTCACTTTCAGCTTCTGACAGATCTGTTTTCCTGTTTTCAGTCTGAAACCTTTTGACGTAGGTGGGTGTATCTCTGCCTGCTGTTTTTGTAGCCCTTGGTCTCGTGGTGGTTGTGCATATGGGATAACCCAGCTGGTGGGAGGACTGTATCTTCTGATGCTTACTGGGAGTATATTTAAAGTGGTGTTTCTGTTTAGAAAAACAGTAGGCACACAGAGTGAATAAGGGAGCCTTAATAGATGGCAGATGCTGTTGTAATTTCTTCTGTGCTCTAAAACTGCAGCCAGGCTAGTATTTCGGTGTAAAGATGTGCATAGTTAGAGGCTAGTGAGCTGTGAACCTCCCTCCCTTAGGGTGTTTTGAAAGCTCAGCCACAATGCTGGAAATCTGCTGTTGACTTTGAATGAACATTCTGGTTTTTTGTTTTTTGGTTTTGTTTTTTTTTTTTTTAGCTGTAGCTGAAGTCTGTGTATAGCTGCAGTGCCATTACCAACAGCTTAATCATATTGTATTTGTTAGGCTTAGCTTCTCAGCAATAGTAGAAATTAATGGTTTTCTTTTTTTTTGAGGAAACACATGACTTTCAATTATTATGAATATCTTATTTGTTATGTTGGTGTCAAGAGTTGGTAGTAGCCTGTGCAGACTGGCTTCTTGAACCTTCTCCTGTTGTAAGTGAAGAAAGAGAGACTCCAAGTGTGAACCAGGAGCTGGCTCTGTCGTCTATAGATACTGCTGAAGGGGGAGCAGATTTTCTAACCAAAACAACTAGAATCTGTTACAACCTTTTTGTCTTCTTAAAGTGATTTAACCTGGTGTAATTAAGTATATACTCTGGGCTTTTGTCTGTTACGTATCCTGAATGGCATTTCTCTTTTAGAGTACTGCATCTTTGTTTTAGCAATGTTTTAAAAGGCATCTTTCTATTTTTAATTTCTTAAGAGCATTTGGCAATCACTAACAGTTGCAGGGATGCGTCTTCTCTCCTCAGCTGCTGCTTTTAATCCACTGATTTATGTGACTTCTTGATTCAATCTGTTGGGATAAAGACCAGATCAGAATCAAAACCTTGTTGTATCCCAAACAGAATAAGTTTTGTGATTGTGTTTTGCTGTGGTGTTTGGCTTTTTTTTTGTTCTTCTTCTTCAGATTATTTTTCTTTTCTGTTACATTGTAGGTGAATGATACTAGCCTAGACATAATATTTAAGCCATTTTTCAAGTCTATGTTGACATTGAGTTAATACACACAAACTTTATTTACCTAAGTGCTTGCTAGCAAAGGAAGTATGTTGGTAAACTAGAAAGGGATAAACTTCATGGAGAACCTGAACTTGCCAGTGAGACATGTGAAGAAACATTAGGACTATAAGCTGTTATCTATAGTCTGTTAGAGATGCTGTCCTTTCACATCCAGTCTAAATTTGGCATGGTAAATCCAAGACATTGGTAAAGAGAGAGAGGGTGATCTTCTATCATGTTCCTTGTTTTTATTACATCATTGGAATAGAATTGTGAGGGTAGGATAGTGGTGAAAAGGACAGTAGCATTTAGTTTATTGTGTGAGATGTTCTGAAATGGATAATTATACACATTTTGGAGAGGAGAGTAATTCCTCAGCCAGTGGCCAGGACAATAAACAACATTCCTTTATCCTCTGTGTATATGTAGGTATCTAATTAGACAGTATAGTTTGTCTGTACCAGTGTCATGACTGGATTGCATAACAGCAGTCTCCAGTGATTATAACAACTATAATATACATTATGCGTTGTTCATCTTCCTAAGATGATGTGAGGACAGGCTGGGGGTTTGTGTAAATCTTTGAAGATTTGTTAATTCATGGAGTATTTGTTTGGGGGGTTTTGTATGGGGTTCTTTATTTCTTGTTTGGTGGTTTTGCAGTAAGGGGACACTAATCTGCACTTCAGCCCTCTGTCTTCCTTTGGCATTAGTACAGCTAACTCACTTCTGAGTTATGTGGTTGACTTTTGGTTGTGCAGCCCACCCTGCTTATGCTGAAGCTTGTTTCTTGGGGCCAGCTGCTGGGCTACTGGGTAGGAAATAGGAAGACAGTTCCTTGCAGCATGGAGGTGATTTTCTGTGCTAAAAAATGTATCTGTTGGAGTTGGGAGGAGTGGGAAACTAGGTCTCCAGATTTAGCTTTACGTTTATATTTTTACCTGTATTTGTCACCTGCTAAGTACCTTCCCAGTAGAGCACAAATGTAGGAAAAACAAACTTTGAGTGCTTTAGTCAGCATACAAATTGGCAGAAAACAGCAATCATATGCCTCTGCAACCTTCAGCATTGCAGCTCTCAAAGCCTGCAATAGAAGAATGATAATGCTGTGAATTGAGAATATAGCAGAGATGCAGCTATGATTTGGAAGCAGATTAGTTATATTTTACACATAAAATATTTATATATAAGAGTCTGCATGATACTGCAATTGAAAATAGTATAGTGTAATGGAATGGAAGCTGAACTCCTTCAGCACATCTCCTTTTATAGATTCTTGGCTTTGCTGAAGAGTTCTGCACAGGCATCCTGAAGGTTCATGTGAGAGCTGGCACTCCATCCTTAACTCATGCTGTTGCCTGAGTCATTGCAGCACATGTTGGGTAATACAGTGCAGTGCAGTCTCTTGAGAGTCCTGCAATGCTGAAAAACAAATAGGTGAGTGAAGCAGAGCAACAGCATTGCATTAAGATTTTCTTCAGCACCATTTGTTAAGTGCTACTTGAAGTTGCTTAAATATCTTGAGCAGATATGTTTCTACCAGGAAGTTGCATTCCTATACAAAATTTAGAATATTTAGAATATTCATATAGGAGGACAAACTCTGCTTAGTTATACTGATAGAAATCTGGGATGACTTTATGCAGGACCACTTATATAGGAATGTGCAGCATAACGGTGGAACTTAAAGCAGAATCTGGCTTAAAAAAACCTCAGTCCAAGTGCATCCTTCCTGTTGAGAAAGTTGTGCATACTTAGTGGCACAAAATAGCTGCAGCTGCAGAACAAACTATTGCTGCAGAATAGAAGTTTTTAATACCACATTGTGTCTGTTCTATCCTCCAAACACCAACACTTTCTGTAAGCATACATCTAATTCAAGTTACAGAATGTGTCCCATTCTTCATACGTTCAGTAAGAACCCTATAAACCCCAAACTTTGTTTTGTAACGATACTGTTAAGAATAAAAGGCTTCTATATAGGCTTCTATACTGTTAAGAATAAAAGGCCTGTTAAGAATAAAAGGCACTTTCGCCCCAGTATATTGCAATGGTTGAATTCTATACAGTGCTGTTATTGTTAGTCTCTTTCCTGTTCATGGAAAGGAACCCACTGCTGGAGTTTTATGACTTGATGGAAGTTGAAGATACAGGTTTTCACAATGCTTTTAACAGCTCCAGTTGGAAATGAGCTGATGAACTTAGATAACACCTTGAGTTCTGTTTTCTAGAGCCCTAGTGTGCTATCACTGTGTACATATTTCTAAAGGTTATTGAGTTATGTGTATTGATGGGAGAATACACCAGTTAATTTCCTGCAACATCTCAAATATTGGCAGCTGTGTATGTGAAACACAAAAATAACTTGCCCTTCTGTGCTTTCTATTAGAAGGACAATGCCAAGCATCTGACAAGAATTAATTCTGTTTCTGTAGTACCCTAGCTAAATTACGCTTTTGATACTGTACCTGTGTCTAATGAACTGCAACAACTACAGTGAAATTGGCCTGGTTAGGAACTGAATGTGATTATAAGAATAATCCAGGACTCAAGGAAAGGAAATCAAGGGGTACTAAAATTCCCTTGGGTGTGATTGGCAGTGTTTCTGTTCTTGTGCAGTCAGGTTACAGATCTGAGGTGAAAAAGTGGAGAAAATATTTTTAAACTATCTTCCTTCCCCTTCCCAAAATAAAATGTTAAACCCGAGTGTAGATGGTCCTGGGTGGTAAGAGCCCCTTCCCTCACTAGGGAAGAGTGCTTTGCAAATGCAGGTAAGTCTCACTGTTATTATTTTTTTTCACAGATGCAGGTAGGGTACTTGAAAGGGATGTGACTTCAAGGTTAAGGAGCAGGTCAGTGCCGGAGCCAAGAGTAGATTGTGTATTTCCAGCTTATAGATGCAATGCCCAGTCATTAGAAATTCTGCTTTCAAACTTTTGGGGTTTGAAAAGTGTGTAGAAGAACTGTGTTATATTAACTGTGTTTAGGATTTTTTTAATTCTCTTTTATCTTGTGTAAGATGTATTCATAAATACAAAATGTAGGTATGAGTTTGGATTAAAGCTTCCATATAAATATGTTATAATTCCACTGATTTAAAGGTCAGCAGTGCTGAACATGGTGTTTTCACTTCCCATTACGGTTTTTAATACCCCTCTGTAATGGGGAAGCTGAGTTTTAGAAACCAGGATTTTCAGGTGATGATACCTCCCCAGCATACAGTAAGTGTGTGGGGGGGAAAATTACTTAGTGCCATAAATAAGATGTGGATTGGAGGTCAGAAAGTCATTGTTTTTGATTCAAGAGCATGGATTTCCCAGTTCTGTTGAGAGAGCCAGAAGGTAAAATTCAGTGCCTGCGCCATCTGCATGGTCAGAGAATGCCACAGGCATGGGGAACACTTTCTCTTTCCCACAGAGAATGTGGTACCTTTCAGCTTGGCATCTGGGTCACATTAGATGAGTGTGTAATGGGAGGGAAGAAACCCTGTTACAGTGAATTACTAACCAAAGACCATAACTTCTCATCAATTCAGACAAATACACTCTGTTGAAAATATAGTCTGACTTCTTGTGCAGTTAAAATAGTTTTACATAATGGAAGGGAAACAAAAGAAACACTCCAAGAAAGCATAGTAAATGGCAACATTAGTGATATGACAAGAGGTAATGGGTTCAAATTTAAACAGGGATATTTAGGTTCAAGGCCAGGTTGGATGGGGCTTGAAACAACCTTGTGTCTGTGCCTGTGGCAGGGCTTTTGAAACTGAATGAGCTTTGAGGTCCCTTCCAACCCAAACCATGCTGTGGTTCTCTGATAACTACGGAATGCAGACAGTTCTGTGCACATGCTGAGGGAAGTTCTTTTCTTTCCCCATGGATGAAGTGAGTGGTGCATTTCTGCAGTGCTGCTGTTAGCACTAAAGGGAATTGTGCCTTGTGGAGGGTCAGGACAGTGCGTGTCTGTCTTTGAAGTGTGGCAGGGAAGCCCTGTCATCCACAACTGCATTTTAGTTTGTGGTATTGTGTGTTACAATGTATTGTTGCCTAAACCCACTACTATGTTGTGAAATAGAGTTATGAAGAAAGGCAAAAATACACAGTGACTTCCTCTCCAGATTAGTCACAGTGAACACAGTGATGAAAATTGGGTTGTGGTTTTTTTTTAACTCACACTTGGTTTTTTTCATTTTCTATTAAGTCAGTGAAAGGAGCACGGGTCATGAAAAACTTCCAGATACGCAAGACTTTTGTGCACTTTTTAGGTTTTACAACTCATGGTGAGCACAGGTTGCATTAGCAAAGAAAGTAAGAGATCTTAAGTCCTTCTGGTTTTCCCATGGGTATTGTTGCTAAGGGCTTTGCATGAATCCAGCCCAGTCAGCAGTGCTCCAGAGCTGTTGGGTTTTTATAAAAACACTGAGTAATGAGACTGTAACACCATTAAAGTCAGTTGCATTTGTAGTAGACCCAGAAACAGGAGGCACCTTACTTCACAGAGGTCCTATGCTGAATGTGAACTTAAAGGCTTGAGAATACTGTTGACTAAAATGCCTTAAAACCCAACTGAAACACGAAACCTTTCAAGCAGAGAAGGCAAAAAAAAATCTTGGTGGTTCAAAGGGAAAGTGTGCACTCCATATACAGCAGGAACAGGTAGATTGTCTTCAGCAGCAAGTAGCAGGGACTGCCTGAGTGGCAAAATACTGTGGGTGTTTCACAATGTGTTAAAAGCAGTGGGAACTACAGGACTGACTGCCCAGAAAAGGTGGAATGATGCCACTTAAATCAAAATAATGTACAGTAAAAATGGTAAGAGAAAGTGTTGTCATTCCATTTTATAGTGACTTAAAATCCGCAAGGCTAGTGTAAGTACTGAAAAATGTAAGCAATAGTTTAATGCTGAAGGACAAATCTCTAACTTGATTAGGTGGGAATGGGTTTCTGTAACAATTACTGCCTGGTGGAAAGGAATTTCTGAAGAAGCAATAAACTGATTGTTTGTCACTTTATATGCATGCAGGGTAGGCTTGCTGATAGATATTATGCTGAAGTAGTGATAAGCAGTAGTATGCTTATGTGGGGAGAAGTTAATTCTAAACCAAATCAACCAAAAGTTAGGATTTTGGCTGTCAGCATGTCAGGCTATATACAGAACAGGCTGACAGCCTTGTTCTGTTTCCTCCTGTGTACAATTCACCTGGGTCTGAGTAGCAGATGATCTTGGCTACATTTCTCACTGATAATGGAGTCACTAAAGCTGTCACTAAACTATGGTGCAGCCAAGGAAGTTTTTTACTTTAGATAGATACATAGTTGTATAGTAGCTTTTAAAAACTTGAAATAGTACTCCTAAGTATTTGCAGTATATCTTTCAGTTTTAGCAGCTCTTGAGCCTAGACAAATGGAAGAATATTGAACCCAAATACATAAGCTTTGACCTTAAAGCTATAAATAACTATTTAAAGTGCCCTTGTATTGTTCCTGTTATTTCTCCTGTGTTTGGCCTGTATTGGTGCTCTAAAGTATTTGCCAGGTAATTTTTAAAGCTCAAATTTACTGCTTAAGGAGTTAAATGTATAATGAGATTGGTCTGCCTTCAATGAAGATGATGTGAGTATATTCTGACTTTATGTAAATCAGAATTAGATTAGTCCAAAAACTGAATAAAAAGACCTGACCTTTTCCTAGCCCTCACTTTAATAGGATTCTCTGACATCAGTTGTGAATAAGTGATCTTAAAAGTGTGGGAACTGAGGATGTGCTTAAGTCATAAAGTTAGGAGGAGTTGATAGATGCTTACTGTTCTGATGAGGATGCCCAATGTAGTCAGACTTAAAAAACAAACGAATGAAAACTTCCCACAAGCACAAACAGACAAACAGTTGAACTTCAGTTTTAGACTGTAGCTGATTTTTATTTAAATGGGTTTTCAATAAAACCATCTAATAAGCAGAAGTCTCTGGTCATGGAAAATGCAGGAAGGCAACTGGATAGTCATGAGTTATGCATTGCAGTTAAGTGTTTTCAAGAAGAAGAAACGTTTAAATGTTTTAAGGATTTCGAT
This sequence comes from Agapornis roseicollis, assembly GCA_002631895.1. Lineage (NCBI taxonomy): Eukaryota > Metazoa > Chordata > Aves > Psittaciformes > Psittacidae > Agapornis > Agapornis roseicollis. The sequence goes on from NDXB01005317.1 coordinate 251,640, forward strand.
TGCCTCTTTGGCACATGCAAGCTATGATTTATGTGTTGATTGATCTCTTATTTGTAGAACTAGGAGTTAGTTATTTTTTATTTCAAATGATGTAAAAGAAGTCACAACACTAGCATGTGTTACTTTAACAGAAAAATACTGTGATTGGCTATTCTGTAAGAGCTCTAACCAAGTCAGACTTCATACAGGAGCCAGCTACAGGGTGATAACAGTGGCCTTTGGTTCCATGAAGCCTTGAAGAGCTTGCACAGCTATATGTCTGGGACTGTTCATGTGCTGAAGGATGGCTAAACTCTCCAGAGTTCAGGCCTGGGCTGTGATCGGTGATGTATTTAACATTAGCTTTTATGAAAGCCAGTGGAGCTATCTTTCTGAGTAAGCAAGGGTTGTTTAGCCTGAGAAGAGAGTGAGGAACTGGTCAGATAGTGTTCTGGGGAGGTGAAGTTCAATAGATTCTGCTTGGAAGCTATGAATCAGAATAGTGCACTCTTCCAGAACTGCGACTGACAATATGCCAACATTTTTTAGAATAAGATAAAACACAGATTTTCAGTCGACTGAGTAACAAGTGGTAGATGTAATATGAAGAGGACAGAAATGAAGAGGTATTGAATGGACAAGGCAGTATAAAGTACTATATTTATGCAATCAGCTTTAACAGCTGGATGCCATCAGGCAGAGGATGCAGTTGCATAGCAACTTGCATCACCCTAAATCGAGGCCATTTTACCCTCACTCTACCCTCTGAATAAGGTGCTTGTGTGATCACACACTAAGCTGATAGAGGCAGCTTATTCATCTGAAAATTAACCCAGCTCAAATGTGTGATTAGCTTTCAGGTGGATTAACTCACTGAAGCAGCTCACAGCATAGTCACATGAAGGCTAGTACCAGTGCAAGGGAAGTGGTGGGAATGTCTCAACAGGGACCAAAAGGTTTTGGAGAAGGCTAAGCAGCTGTGGAAAAATACCTTAATGAATACTAGAATGTTTTGTTCACGTTCAGCATAGAATAACCTATGCTTTTGTATCTCACTGGTGTTCTGAATGCTTAGCCAATGAGAGATCTCTGCTACCAGTTCCCCCTGGGTTTAGTGGTGATTATTATGTTTATGATAATAAACATGTGAGGACAAACAAAGGAGACAAAAAGGTCTATCGCTATTCCAGCAAGCCTCTAGTCCGAACAGAGTGAATGAGTGGTAAACCTGGATGTAGGTAAAAGGAATGTTCCTGGTCAAGGTAGCACCTCAAGGCACATAACCTAACAAATCCTTCGGGTGATAGTGCTTACACAATGACATCTGAGAGTTTTCAGACTGACTTCAGTGGAAAACTGAGAATGCTATAGAAGGAGGTGGGGGGAAACATAAAGTTATCGGAGGAGAGTGCCTGATTGTGAGAAGTATTGGGGGATGGAACTTCTGGTCAATTAGAGTAAGTACTAGCGTGACAAATGGTGTAGAACAGCAATAAAAGTTAAGATAAAGTTGTAAAAGGATGTTAGAGGTAGCAAGAGGCAAGCTAACCAATAAAGAATGAATGTGATACAAGTTTTCATGTTCTCCCAGTTCTCTTTGGGCAAACCAGAATGTCATAAAGGACCACTCTGACAATTATTTGTTAGCATCTGTAAAAGCAATCTTTAAATTCAGTCATGAGAGATGTCTGATACAGAAACATCTTAAATCACACAGGAATTGGAGTAGGAAATAAGATAATATAAGAGGTCCTCATATTACTTGGAAAGGAAGCATGTAAAGGAGGTTATTTAAATCTCTAAGGCTGTTGGTTTATAGCATAATCATCCTTTCTCGTCTTTGCAGTGGGCATATATGAGAATGTCAAAAGGAAGCTGCACCTTCCTTACAAGCACAGAGAACAACTTCAGAAAGAGGGATTGTTTTAAGGCCAAATCAGGATTGTGTTTCTGCCAAGTGAATTTTTTGCACTGGGAGCTTGTGGAGGAAGGAAGGAGTGTTAATGTGATAACAACCAGTGGAACTCACTCTGCGTGTAACTTGTCATTCACAGCTCTAGATCCTCTCCATGCAGAGGAGAGGGGATGATGTATTGCCCAGTTGTTACACCTGAAACAAGATGCCTCCACTGAGGCAGGAAATGGTTCTGGCAGGGGACGTACCCAGCACTGAGTCTCACTGCTCATCCTTTGTCACTCTGCAGAAGGAATGCCTCTGTGTGATACACTTGCCACCACTGCTTGTCTGCAGTGCTCATGCACATGCATATCCAGCCAGAATATGCTGAGAGAAGCAAGTGCCAAACAGATCATAGTTTGGAATAAAAATCTCCAAATTTTACTTTTCAAAGAAATGCAGAATTTAGTTTTCTTCCCTCCTTCCCTAAGTTTGGAACTGAATGAGGACTCTGAAATTGGAAAAGTGAGGAAGGATATTAACTTCTGGTTTTAAAATATGATCACTTCCACAAACAAGAAGATTTTAAAAAGGTTAGGGAACAGTGTTTTAAATTTGCAAAATTAAATACTGAAGTAAAAGAGTGATTTTTGTCTGCATTAGATATATGGCTTCATGAAATATCACGTCAATGAATTTGACTGAATTTTTGCCAGAGACTTCAGGGTAATCAGGTTTTCTCATTAAAAGCACTTGTATCTTCTCTTCTGAGAAGTGGACAGGCTTGAGTTTCACGCTTTATTACATAGAATTTTAAGTAGGTTTACAGAGCAGATAATGTGTCTGCATATAAAAATTTAGATCAGTTTATTACATTTGAAATCTTACAAAGATGTTTTCCTTTTTGAGCTGTGTACAGAGATGATCACTTTCAGTTTACTAATTTATAAATGCATGTGTAGGCATCAGTGTTGAGTTCTTTGGGAAACAGTGGAGGTTTGTCAGGAAAGTGTTCAAGGTTTTGCAATACAAAGTAGTTTTTGTTGTACAATGCATGTGCCAAAGAATAGCTTTAGCAGAGGAGTTTGACTAAAGTGCTCAGTAATAGTGTGACGTGTCACCGCCTGGTGCGAAATGAGTCACTGTCTATAGAAATGCAAAATCACATTATAGAGCCCAGGGTCTTGTACTTTATTCATATATGGACAAGACTGTCCTTTGTCTATGATACTGTTTTTCTTTAATATCTGTATATATTTAATTTAAGCTCATAGACACCATGCTGAGTATTGGTGTATACTCCATCTCACACTAATGATCTGTTTGATTTGTATAATTTGTCTCTGTTATCTATGGGTTCAGTATTTTACTGTCCCTTTTTACTGGTCTTTTAGATGTGAATGAAGACCAGCTATGGTTATCAGACTGGAATGGCTATTTTGTAATATAGAAATACTGGCCTAAGAGCTGTATTTATTTGGGCTTGTCAAGAACAATTGCTTATGTTCTGTCTGAACATTTCTGGTAAGTAGGAAAAGGTCACATAGTGCTACTTGAAAGGACCATAGCTAGAAGTCATCAAAGGACAGTCTGAAACCTTTCAGTGTGGAGATTTGGAAAAAGTTCGGAAAAAGCATGAGTTACAGTTTCTGCAGCTTTGTGATTTGTACAATGGTATGGACATGGAGCTTTTGTTTATGGATAGGATTTTGTACTCTGGGAAGGGGCTGCATTTTGTCACAACTAAGTCGGTTTTACTGACAAGGAGGAGTAGGAGGCATTTAGAAATCTGAGTTTGTAATGGGATGGACTCACTTTCTGGAATGTACTTCTCAGTGGTTTTGCTGCCTCCAAAGTTCAGTAGCTGACAAAGGGCACTGAGAATAAAAGCACTGTGGTTCAGAAATGCCTATGTGAAGCCTGCATTGCTTGCTTTTTCATCACACTGGCATCATCAAGCATATGAAGTGACAATTGTGGTGTTACTGGGGTGCACTGAGAAAGCCTACCTAGGTACTTGGGAAGGATGTCAAGGGCTAATACAGAATTCAAGTTTAAAGCATTTGAGATGGTGGATCACCATGTCCAAAGGAAAGGCTTCAGATCACTATATATCTCAGACCTATAGTGCTAAGAGCAGTGGCTATGCCCAAATTCAGCTGGTTTAAGAGCCTATAGGAGCCAAGGGTAAAAGGCCATCTTCAAGGTAATAGTATAATTACAGCAGATTATCTGGGTAAGTTAATAACAAGCTCCATTAATCATTGGGTTATCCAGCTCATTTGTAAGAGATTGTGGGGGAGCAGTGGGAGAAGAATTGTGTTTGAATTGTTCTTTGTTGGAGTTCAACTCCTTTGCCAGAATGGCTTGGAATAGCAAACGCCAGGCCTCTCTGCAGTTGAGATGCGGTGCTAGCTCTCTGTTGCTGGAATCAAGCTTCTGCTTTGTGACAGCTGCTCTATTTTCCTTTAAACATACAACACACATTTGTTTTGACGTTATTCAGCAGCCAGTGTTTAAGCTGTCTGTGGTTACAAAGAATAAAGAAAATGTGTATAATTAGGAAGCTAAGAAAGCTGCTATATGTTATGAGAAAGAAAGAAAACAGTGCTTTTACAACTACAGTTGAGGGTCTTGCCAAAATTATCTGAATATGGCTACTGATTGCTTAATATTTTCTGTCAAAGAAGCTTAGTAAAGAAAATTAATCTCTAACAACTAGTGTGTGCATTGTAAGAGAAAGGACTCTAGCCTTTTAGGTTTTAGAAGTGGTGGAATATGTTCCTTTAAACTTTCCTACTAGAGTGGCATTATACATTCTATATGCTTCTAGCTCGTGTATTTGTCAAGTAATCTTACCTTGTTAGAGCTGTAGAGTCTCTACCTGGAGCTTAATTCAAAAAGTGTTTTTGCCTCTGACAGATCTGAAGGCAGGAAGAGACTCAAGTCCTGTTTAAAAATTGAAGGCTGATGACATTTTGTCTAAGTGACAGATTTCTAATTGGAAACCTTTACTCCTGCAGATGATTTAGAGCTCACAGTATTGCATTTTCTGAACCTGGCATTGCAGCACTTTATAAGCCCCTCAGCAAGTTAATGTAACTGGTGACACTTATCTGCTGTGTTCTTAAGTTCAAGTGTCCATGGGAAAGTGATTTTGTAATTCAAAGGTAGAAGGTTGAATTTAATGAGACAGAGTCATGAACAGTGCATATCTTCCTGATAGAAAACAAAGTTGATAGAAAGTAGCTTTTAAAGCAAACTCTCCATGAAAGCCAAGGTAGTTGTATCTCTTCCTAGCTGGTTCCCCATTCCCCCCTCCTTTCATTATTATCTGTTTCTCAAAATAACAGCAAGTACATGATCTTCCCTGATGTTTGCTGCAGTGTTTCTGTCCTAGAACTTTCCATTCTTTCAACCTTGAGTTAGAGACTGTATAAACGAACAGGATAAACCAGTCTTGTACTTTGATAAAAGGACATGAGTGTACCAATAATGCACCCTGAGCAGAGTGCTGAAAACAGCAAAAGTATATGCAGCTCTTGCTGGGAACAGAAAATAGAGATTAGCAGGGGAGAGGGGAAAAGGGGCAGGGGGAGGCTGCTTTGGGGGACAGCATATTTAAGATGGAAGACTGGGTGAATTATTATCATCATCTGTATATGGACAAAGTAACTGGTCAGTCTAAAATGTTTCATTTCCTGCCTAAGTATAAATTCTCTGGACAATTTATCGAGGCATTACTTGTAGCTGTTGGAAATATATTTTTTTTTTCCTGACACTTATGCAGCAAAATAGAACCATAGCTGGACAGTTCTTTGGCCCTTTGAACTGGGCTTAACACTTGAGCTATCATCATGATTAGATGTTTTGCTGGTAAATTTTATCTTTAAATGACTTAATTTATGAATTGTTTCGTAGGACCAACATATACTGATGACAAAGGAAAAGGGGGTACAAGTACATTTGGAACAACTCCAGGAGGCTCCCGTTCATTAAACTATCTAGATAAGAAACTTGGTGAGGGTCCTGTCCTTTTGTAAGCAATCAGTTTTGTCTTTAAATGGTGAGAAAACTGCATTCCTCAATGCAAAGCACAACAGGATCTCACTTTGTGGCAGTAAATATTAAGATCATAGAATCATAGAATAGTTAGGGTTGGAAAGGACCTTAAGATCATTTAGTTTCCAACCCCCCTGCCATAAATCGGGACACCTCACACTAAACTATGCCACCCAATGCTTCATCCAACCTGGCCTTGAACACTGCGAGGGATGGAGCACTCACAACCTCCCTGGGCAACCCATTCCAGTGCCTCACCACCCTAAAGATATGCAACTAGAGATGTCTAATGGGCATGGCTTTATGTCAGTGGGTGCCATTATTTCAGTTTGACAAGGCTATATCAACCTGTATAAATTGTGAGATGGGAAAGAACTTAGAGGGAAAAGTAAAGTTACTTTACCTTCTATGCTGTTTGAACTTGGGTCAACTTACTCAAACACAGTGAACTCACATTAAAAATAGACTTAAATGCAATTAAGTATGCTCTAAATGAGTTTAGTTTCTGTCAGTATGGATAGATACAAAAAAGCTATTAAAAATCTATATATTCCAGCTTCCCTGGTTTCCTTGGATTTATGTACATTTATTGTAATTTGAAAAAGAAAATGAACCATAAATTTTCTATTTATACTCAGGTTAGCAATAGAACATGTGTATCATGCTAGTGGGAAAACAATTGGGCTACTTGAAGGTACTGTCAAATGCAGAAAATAAACACACTGACTAAGAAAAGCGTTCTTTTCCTGCCTACTCCTTACTGCACTTTTAAATCTCTTTAGGAGATCCTTCAGGTGACACTTCCTTTGTTACCTTTCTTAGGTGGAATCAGCTCCTCCCCTCCAGGCTAGTTGAGGTAGCAGTTAACCATATTCTGCTGGTAAACGAATAGCCTATTCGGGACTTGTATGCATGGGAATGAAAGATGTGTGTACAGATGGTAACTGATATCTGTATGGCCTGTAATAATAGGTTCTGACGAGTTAGTTCAGTTCCTCTCTAGTTACAGTTTGTCAAGGAAATTGTAGTAAGAGCAATATTTTTTCTGGCAAAGATGCTGCTGTAGAATGTGTAGAATTTCCAAAGTTACAAAGGCACATTTGGCTGACTAAACTTGAACATAGCTCTAAGGAAGAAATGAGCAACGGGCAATCTGCTGTCCCCAGAGAGACAGAGTTTGGAAATACTAGAAACCATGTAACAGCAACAGCATGAGAACAAGAAGGCACTTACCTTCCTGCACTTCCTGTGTCACCTTCATTAGTGTTACCGATAGTGGCCTGTGTGCAGCTATAGCAGACGGTATTGCTGGGTTTTCAGTGGCAATACACTGTGTAGGAAGAAGTTACAGAAAAAAGAACTTTAAAAGAAGTTTAGAAATAGCAATTGACCCATTTTGCTTATAGACTTGTAGCTGAGCAATACTCAGTTTGCTTTCAGTTCCCTGCGAATGCCTGTGCGTCCCAAACCAAAATGGAACCAGCCTCAGAAAGTAAAAACATACCTCACTGCACTGGCTTTAATCTTTAGTTGTTTTTGTAAGGTTAATAGGAAATACAAACCGTACAAAACCAAAAGTCCTATGCAGAGGCAGTGAGTAGGCTTTCCTCATTTGTCTACAAGGGGGAAAGCCATCTTTCTTCATTTAGGCTTGGTTTAGAGTCTTGGTCTGAAGCTGCAGTGAAGTCCTTTTACTTCACATCTAGACTTAGAAGCAGTTCTCTGATGTGCATCTGAAGCTACGAGCTGTGCAGCAGGGAGTATTGCTTGAGTGCCATGATGGGTCACTTGGCCTTAGCTATGCTGGTGATTTTATTTTTGCACAATGTAAGATGGAGATGATAAATGTATGGTGATAAGACCAAATGCCTCACTGTGATCAGTGCCAACATTTGTATTTTATGCTGTTGCCTCTTTATTCCATCCCTGTCCCACTGACTTGAGTAGAAAAATGTTATTTTCTTTGGGAATTTCCATGGTTCAGCAATGTCAATATTTTGCGTGTGAGGGGTGCTTTAGCATCAATGGAAAATAGACTCTAGAGGGATTTAAATCTAAACCCACAATATCCTGGAATCTGGTTCATGAAACCACCCATTTGAAGAGCTATTCATGGAAGAAAATTAATATGGAAGTTTGGAAGAAAATGGAAGAAATTGCCCCTATTTTCTTTCCCCCTGAGGAACTCTGAGCTCCTTGCTTGGCAGCTGCTGCTCTTTTTTTCTTCAGCCTTTTTCTTTTTTCCCCTCTGTGTGTGGGTGATTTGCTCAGGTTTTGAGCAGGGTTTACAGCATGGATGGAGAGAAGTGTGTGTCAGAAGAAAATAAAGGAGACGGAAAGAAACTTAAGGCACAGATAACAGATAAGGAGGGGGAAAGCAACTGGGAGAAAAAGTAAATGGAAGTAGTCGTAGCTGAATTGACAGAATTGAAAAGCAATGCAGAGGTACCGGTGATTAGTGGGTGGGAAGAAAACCTGTCTCAGGATGCTCGGCTGGCTGAATGTATTTGTGAGACAAAACCTATCAAGCTTATTAGAAGTACTCAAGAGATGGGAGAAAGTGACAGATCTGCCCTTCTGTACTCTAGTGTGAGGTAAGTGTGCAAATGGGACTGCCAGGAAAACCTGACGCTGGAGTTTAGTGCCTTAATGGAGCTGCCTGCCCCTGGCACAGAGCTGTGTGTAATACAATAGTTGTCAGTGGTAAAGTGATTTTCTTGCTCTCCCCTTCCCTGCTTCTTGTTTCAGTTTTTGAGCACTGAGCCAAACTCTTATATTTCACAATTTCATGAATATGATGATAACTCTTAACAAAGACCAGACTTTGTCCCTGGTATTTAAACTTGTGGTATTGATTTAACCTTGATGCTACAGAGGAGTATCAATTTTGCTCTCTCCTTCCCAGGAAGACAAGCAGTGTGTATACTTAATCCTTTCACTGAGAGCTTTTAATTGTCCCTAGGGCTTTGGGAATGCAGCTGGCAGTGGCTGCCTAGGGAATTGCCACCTCCCTTCTTGCAAGGGACATGTTTCATTCCTATGTCTCCTTTCCAGTATCAGAACTGCATTGGCTGTTGGAGGATGACTGGTACACCTGTGGGCTACCTCTTGCCAAAGGCTCTGAAACTGGGATCCTCAAGCTGGAAGGAGAAATTGCAGCAAACCTCCATTGAAAGTAGAGCTAAATACTTACAGGTTCGCAAATAAAATACATAAACCTAAAGTGCTAATGCTTTTAATAGGATTTCATATTAAATGATTATGAAGCATTAAATACACTATCCTTTAAAAAATAATAATTTCTGCCATGGTTTCTTTCAAAACGTCATGTTTGCAAATGCTGGCACTAGTGGTACAGGTGAGAGAAGTGCCAACTTGAACTAATTTTATGAGTACAAAGGACTGGGATTTGAGAGGTAACAGGAGGGAGGTAAGGGACACCCAGAAGAAATTAATCCATTGCACAAAAGAATGCTGTTGAAAACTTCTGTTTATAGTTTTGTATTATGTGCCTTTTGGGTAGATAGGATTGTCATTGCTTCACAAATAATAATTCTGTTTCTTTGCAAAAGTGTGTCTGTTCATTTACACTGGCAGAGTGCTTCCAAGCCAGGAGCCATTGATCTGAGCCCTGTTGTGCGAGCCTTCCTTCTTTCTAGAGTTTTCAACTTACTATATTTATAGCTTATTTTTGTGGAAAAATACTTAACTTTATGGAAAACTATTTGCTGATTGTCAGAATTCTTAATGCCATTTAAAATGTATTAATGCTATGGATCTTTGCCATATACATGGTAGTTTACAAGTGAGTGATGGGTTCAGACATGCATAAGTAACACTGTAGACAAGCAATAGTTCAAATATTGGTAATTACTGAAGTTTTTCCTATGTGATAATTGTAGACCATACAGAGATGTCCTAAGCTGTATTTGTGCCTTAAGGAATAAGGATAGTTCTACACTGTGGATGCATTGCTTAAGAAAATGCCCGTTGCAAATCCAGCCATTATTTATGAAAGTAAATAAAGGAAGCCTTTGCTGTGTTAGAAGAAACACAAGGACAAAATACTGCTTGAAAAGAAGGCATTAAGTAATAATAATGCTGTAGTAGTTAGTTTAGCTGCTGTCAGCTGTTTATGACTAGAATCTGAAATTAAACAGAGCTTGTATTTTGGCAGCGTTGAGTCTTGTGTGCTTCTCTGATGAGTCTCTTGAGCTAGACTCTTAAGAAGTATTTACATGCCTAGAGATTTAGATAAGCACTTGTTGGGGCTTTCAAAAGCATCCAGGTCTCTAATACCTCTTGAGCTCTTGAAGTGATAAAGGGTGGGTGTGTGCATGTACGTGTGCATGCATATAATAACTGTTGATTAATTCTATTCTTTTAAAGCAAAATTATAGTTAGCTTAATAGGAAGCAGCATTCCATCCCAGCCTGCTTGAGCTCCTGAGTTATTTCACTTTTTTGCTTGTATCTTCATTTTCTATCATTATTTTGTTTATTCTTGTTTTCCCTCACTTGCTTATATTTATGAAGCAAAGGGGAAACTTGCTGATCCTTGTATCTTCTGACTTGCATAGAACCTTTGACACATACCAGCAGGTTTAATGGCATGTTGTTGCTGTGTGTCGTATTTATTGCTAAGACGTCAATTTTACAGATTCCAGCTTAGCGTGGTTCTGTTGCGGGGCTCTGAAGGATCTATATTTAAGGGAAAACAAGAAAAAAGCTAGAAGTGACTGAAGAGAAAGGGTAAAAGTGACTAAACTAGGGAATAGCTTATAAAATACTGTGTTGTTTCAGCTGCTTGTCCATTAATCTCCCAAACAGCCCAAGAAAGCAAGTGTATTCATTTGTATAATCTGTATTTAACACTTTGGTTACTGATGTATTTTGAAATGTTGCTTTACTGTACCTGCGTGTGGTGTAACTTATGATCGCTATGGAGGTTCTCAACTTCATTAATACTCCTGTGGAAAGCTACTTCTGCTGAATCAGGACCACAGCTGGGTGTTGTAGTACCCTGTGGTTTTCTTTAAATTTTGTTTTAGCAGAGTTTATTCAGTTAGGATCTATTATTGAAAAAAACAGGGGGAAAAAAAAAAGGTGAATCCTGCAATTGCAGAGTCAAACTTGTGTATATAGGTGTATATATATAGATAGAGAGAGAGAGGTATAAAATGAGTATATATATATATATATATAGGTATAAAATGAGCCATCACCTGTTCCTTGCTTTGGGTACAGTTTCAGGTAGCTTTGATAGAATGTCTTATGAAGTTTGGGTTTGAGACAAAAGTGTTCAGCTGGACAATGTGTGGTTTATTCAGTTCCTAAGTGGGGTCAGAAGTGTCTCATATGATCTTGAGCAAACTGTTCAACATTCTGCTAACCAAATAATTGCATATTTAGACCAATACAGATTTTTTTTGATAGTATTTTCCCTTTTGTAAGTTTACAGATATTTAGGAACCAGAGCAATCCATGATTGCATACATCAGCAGGTAATCAGTATAATTTTGCAGATTTTAAGTGCTATCACTCAAAATTTGAAACATCTAATCATATCAGTTTGACCATGGAAAATGGGTATAAACACTCTTCATTTCATTTTTTCCCACAGTCTGTTTCCAACAAAAATATCTTTCTTGCACAGATTGTGCACTCATTGCTTAATTTTGTTCTCTGACAAAATCTGAAATTACATTTTTAAACTAAAGTTCAGTGATTTTGCAGTACTTGACAACTCACAATTTGTAACCCATAAACATAACTTTCACCTCTTCAGAAATACATATAGAATACTTATGAAGACATCGTTCTTGAGGGCAAAGAGATCTGTGACTCTGGCCTTCTGATTTCAGAGTTACCACTTGTTTACTGTGTGGCCAAGGACAAGTGAGTTTAACCCAAATTCAGTCAAGTATTTAGGTTTTCAGTTCCCCCCCTAAATGGCTGGCGAATTAGAAGCTTGGATGTGTGGTTCAATCTGTACCAATTTGTTCCTCACTCTTCCTGCAGCATCAAAAGCAATAGCAGTTGCTAATAAGTAACTCTTGCTGAGAGCAGAAAATCTGGAATGCAGACCTGAAGCAAGCAATATCAGCAGCACAAGGAGGTTTTTTTTTTCATTAGAGACTCCAGACCTTTGGAGTGTCAGAGTCAAACTGTCCATTCCATACTGAAAGGAAAATATGCTGAAATATGTTAAGGACTTCAAAAGAGCATACTTGTGCAGAGGAAGACAACCTCATTCTCACTGTGCAGACTTCTCTGCAAGTCTAGATTACACAGTCTATATTTACACATACTTTGGCTGGATTTTGTTAATAGTGCTAATTTAAAAGGCTGCCAGATCGTGTACTGGCTGGATCAACTGAGTACCGGATTTTGAGTGTTGACTAAGTAACAGCTAGTGCCCAGCATTCCTGACCCTACTTAGAATTCACTTTCTGGCACAGGCTTCTTGCAGGGCAACTCTTAAGGAGTATCAGAGCTGTAATTTAATATCTGATGTTTCCATTACTACATTAATACAACCAAACCCTAAATTATGGCAAAAAGTTACATATAAGAAATATATTAGTGCATAGGAATCATATGGGGTAAATTAAGAATGTTGCTGTCAAAGAAGGGAGGTGGGGTTTGATTTTCGGTTTTGGCTGTTTGGTGGTGGTGGTTTTTTTTTCCCCCAACAGATATAGCAAATAACAAATTGCATCATAAATTATATTTCACTGGATGCTATTGTTGACTTTTGTAAATGGCAGGACCATGACTTGAACATTGTCCTGTTTTTCACAGGTGGCTTGTTTAATGCCAGACACTTCATCTTACCTTATCAGCTGTAGATCTTCTCTTAGAGCATAAGATGTTGCTGCTTCATTTGCTGCTTACTTTAGAGATCAAGAGTTTCTAAAGCACATACACAGAATCTCATAGGTCTGTCAAGACATTTGATTACTTTTATCTGTTACACTTGCATTTGTTTTGTTTAGGTTTTGGGTTGGTTTGGTTTTTTTTTGCAAAAAAGAATTGCAAAGGTGCAAGGAATTTACAGAAATGATGCAACACCCGCATTGCTGTGTGGCAGATCTGTATGGAAAGCAGCCGTCAGCTTTGTCAAAATGGTGTGCCCTTCTCTTTTGAAAAATTTCTGTGGTGCGAATACTCCCAAATGGCAGAATCTTTTGTTTAGAGTAAGCAAGATTATACAGGTTGTTCAGCTAATCACAGTCTTCAGATTTTTTTCTTTCATGTGTAAGCCCTTCCTGAAGAACAGAAGGCACTTGTCAGCCTGTAACCCTGTTTGTCATGTTTTTGTGTTCTGTGCCTTTTCCTTTTTTTTTTTTTTTTTTTTTCTGTGCCTTTTCCTTTTTTTTTTTTTTTTTTTTCTGTGCCTTTTCCTTTTTTTTTTTTTTTCTTCTATGTGGTTTCCTAAGCAAGGGCTGCTGTACTGTTTAGATACATTTTGACATACTGTTAGGGTGGTGAGGCACTGGAATGGGTTGCCCAAGGAAGTTGTGAGTGCTCCATCCCTGGCAGTGTTTAAGGCCAGGTTGGATGAAGCCTTGGGTGACATGGTTTAGTGTGAGGTGTCCCTGCTTACAGCAGGGGGTTTGGAACTGCATGATCTTAAGGTCCTATCCAACCCTAACTATTCTATGATTCTATGTTTCTATATACCTAGGGTCTTTAGCAGTCCTTATTCATACAAACTGACTTAAGTTAGGAGACATCACACTAAGTGGTACAGAAGAGTATACATAATTCAATCAGTGGAAATTCTTGTCTGCATAGTTACGAGTGTCTAAGACCATTGATTTGAAAGCAGAACCTCTGGTTGATCAGTTGGTGAGTTTTTGCTAACAGACAGACATCTTGGATTGTCTCTGTGAGGCGTCATGATTGCCTGCTGAAACTCCTACATCAGCAGGGAGTTCTGTCATTGCTCAAATGTTCCTAGATGTACCAGTGCTTGTGAGGGCTTTCTTGATCCCAGAATACATGGCTCACACTATTTGAGCTTCCTTTCTAAATAAAACTAAGCTGCCACTTCTGAACCTTTGCCAGAACTGTGCTCAACAGCTGTGGCTGTTCATTGATTCCGAGTGGTAGCAACAGACCTTGCATTCCATGATGTGAATTGGTTTCTTTTTCTTTATAAGCATATAGGGAGTTTTGATGGACTGGGTTCATGCTGTTGATGCTGGCAGCTGTAGAGTTGACTGTAGTGGTCTCAGCTGATTGCCTAGCTGGACTTCTCTATGCTTTGAGTCATGCTCAGCTGTGAAATACTCATTCCACATTACAAGGTAGGTGTTATAGTAATGCTTTACGTGTATCTGCATGAGACCCATTAACATGCGTGAAGCTGACTTAATATTCCACCAGCCGCTCACAGAACATCGCCATGTGGGAAGTACACATATGGGGACACACTCCAATCCCTACTTCCCTGGCAAGTTGCATTGCAAACATATTTCTCTTCTGTTCCTCTTTATCTTGCTTATCCTTTTATAACTCAGTTCATCTGTCTTCCTAAAATAATCTGCTGTGGTCTTGTTGCTCCTGTTTGCCTGAGAAGTTACAAGTAATGAAATAAAGAGTTCATAAATATTAGTGAGATGCGAGTGTTCTTCATGAATATAAACACTCTGGCTGTACTTTCATGCATTTCTTTAACTTTGTATAATTTAGAGATCTATTGGTAGAAAAAAGTATGTTCTGCTTCTTGGGAAACAGGCCCTTGAGCTTCCTGGTGTCCTTTAGATGGCCTGGAGGGGTTTTTTTGTTATACAAATGGAATTTCCTACGTAAGTCTGGCCTCTGAAAATGAAATGGGGCTCAGTTTTTATTTTTCATGGTTTTAAAGTGTATGAATGTTTGTAAAAATTAGAAAACATTTAATAAATATCTTATGTATTTTAATGTATCCTTAAATGTAACACATATCTACATATATTCAAACTCTATCATATTTGTAAAAAATAGAAGTCTTTGATATCTTGATTTCTGTTGGCTGCTGGGACAAGATTTGCTGTTGGGCCTATCAGAAATGCCTGAAGAAAGTTTAGATGTAGGGCATGCTCTTTCTTTATTCAAGGTAGTGTGAGCATAGTAATGAGCTGTCTTTGTAGTACAGTCACATCCTGCAGTTCATACTTTATATTTCTACTTTAAATATGTGGGAATAGAGATATGAAACACGAGGATGTGAATTCCTATGGCCATAGATGTAGTGCTCTGGAGTTGTGGTTCAGCTGTTTGTGATGAATAATGAATTACAAGAAACTTATCCAATTGTATGCAACTCTTCTTTGTCTTCCTGCATCTCTATAAAAATGTACTCTGCCACAGGTACTACCTGAATGCAGTTTGATTTTTGTATCTGCAATATGATTATAAGTTTTAATGTCTTACATGAATTCCAAAATATTGTATTACAATTTATCATTAGGCATACACTGTGAGCAAAAGAGAAAGCTTCACTTCTTAAATACAAGTGTTGTTGAATTCAGAGGTATTTTATAGTGCTCACGTAGCCATGAGAGCAATACCAAGTATTTGATTTTAAAGGCGTAGCTCCTTGCACTCCATATTTTTGGTTAAATACCAGTAAGACCAATAAAGCTGGTTGATTATTTTTTTATTTTTTTTTTTTTTTTTAATTTTCAAAGCCCCCAGCTGTCTCTGCTCTCAGAAATCTTTTTTACTGTTTCCTGAATATTTAGTTGAAAAAAGTTATAAAATATTCTGTGCAAAGGTGATGAGCCTTTGAGCTTGATACTGCAAGGTCTTGATCCAGCAAAACATTTAAGCACCTACTGAAGTATGAACTTAAATAGTTTGCTGGAGGTAAGCCAGAGTGTTCCATATTTGCAAGACTGAAACAAACTTTGTAGTAGACCCTGTATTTATTTTTGGGGGCAGAATAAACACTTTTTTTCTTTCAAGAACATCAGAGCAGGAATATTTCAGTTTTCTTTGAAAACACAACGTACTGAGGCAACCAAAGAGTTCTTGCCATCATGTAGTGTTTAACCTCTAAAATTAAAGGCTTGGATTTTCTCCAGAGTGTTAGGATGGAATGAGTTGTGTCAATATAATTATAAGAACAGCTTCAAGTACTGGCACGTGTTTGTTATGTGACTTTTTACCGTCACTGTTGTATTTTTTTCAAGGAGTTTGAGAAAAATCTATTTTTAGCTATATATTACCCATTTTGATTTGCAGATGATTTTCCACTTCTACTAGCTGTGATATCTTTGTCTCTGCATGGCCCTGGGCCCCTTCAAGGGACATCCTTAGTGCAGGAAGAGAGACCTGAGGATGCTGCCATTCTCATACTTGATTGGTTTCAGCATCCTCTGCAGCTGTTCTGAGTACCAAGTGCTGTGTTTCTTTAGCCTTCGTTTAGATCTGCATGTTTGAAAATGTGCATCTTAGTTTAGTTTTTCAGTGTGAGGCACTTTTCCTTCTGAATGCTCAGGCCTTCAGTAGATCTCTAGAAGTCAATCACAAGGGTATGTGTAAGCTGCCCATTCCTTTTGGATGGTCAATAATGCAGAATATTCTTTTTTTCAAGAATATTTTTTTGTCACAGTGGCAAACTTTGTGCCAATGGCTTTGCCAGTGTTTACTCCTTTATGTTATTAAAAATGTGCTAAGGTGAAAGACATTGAGTAAGCTGTGCTGTAGGTTTAAGTTCTTGGTAGTCTGTGGTACATGAACTAGTAGTAACTTTCTTGAGTGTGGGAATTAGCAATCTATATGAAGTATAGCAGTCAGGAAAAAGGAAAAAAAGAGGTAACATGCGTAGCACTGTAGTAGAACGTAGAAGCACAAAACAGGGAATTGCAGATATTTGAAGTAAAGCTACTTTTGATCAGGCTGGTGTCTTGGTTCTCTAATCTGATGGAGCTTTCTGGAAAAGGACAAAACATAAAACCTTTCCCTCCCCTCGGGAGGTTGAGCACTGCAAGGAAATTCTGCTTTAGCCAGAAGACATCTTGCCAACCACCTTATTCTTTCCATTGTTTATGATAGCCTTTAATAAGATTCTGCAGAAAGCTGTTAGTATTGTCACATTGCATTGAATCCGCTATGCATAATAATTCAACACCAAACGAAACAATTACATGGCTGCAGGGCAATAGCTGGAAGTTTTAATGATTTATTAAGAGAAGCATAACTATTATGTGTTAACCATACTGGAATGTAGCATTTTGTACCAAGTACTGTGTTTAAAGATACATCTTAATGTATTTGTGCGGCTTGGCCCAGTTACATGTTTCTGTGGGAAATGTAGCCATATAGTTATATTATTTCCTGGCTTGCTATGTGTTAAATTTGGGATGAATCTATTAGTTTCCCCAGTTGATTGCTTACTTCCTTTTTAGAGAGAGGGATATAAATCCAAAGTGTTTTCACAGTTTTCTAAAATCTAGGGTTTACCTCATGGGCTTGACAGTGTGCATATTTATGACAAATGTAGTAATTTTCTATCCTATTAAAATTTCAACAGATAATTTCAGCAGATACTCCTTCAGAACAAAGTTAATGTTGTTACTTGGTGCAGGGTCATTAAAATCGCTTAAGTCTTTAATAGAATGTAATACCTTTCGTTCAGTCATTAAATAGCATATGAGGATTTCTTGGTCAGTTATGTGCAAAAGAATATTCCTGGCCTGTTAAGGACTTCTTCAGCTCTGCTTATTTCAACAGTAGCTGAAAAACAACAAAAACCCTGTGACGGTTCAATCCTAGTTCATGACTGTTGCAAGGGAAAGGCAAAACAAGTGAAACAGAAGGTCAGAGCATGTGAGCAAGTATTGGCTGGCAAAAATCCTATTGACTTGTGTTATAAAATACCCAGAGGATATATTAAAAAAAAAAAATAGGGTAATTGTTTTGAGAGTTTTATCAGCTCTCTGTTGATCTGGGATATTTTTGGCAGTCCCTCATGTTCAGTAACCTTCTTTAGTGAAATATGAAAAAGCACTGTAATTTAGTGGATACGTTGTACAAAGCATTTAGTAAAAGGTAGCATTTTCCTGAAGCTTTATTTTTTTTATAATCCATATGAGTATGGACAATTGTACTTTTCATGTGCAATGAGGAGGATAAATCTTAACATACTTAAAATAAAAATACTGGAGAATTACATGAAAGCTTGAGGCTTTTATATTTTTGAGTTTTGGAGAGCCCTAGATTTTAGATGAAACTGTAGACAGTTCATGTGCTATGTTCATGCTTCATTACAAAAGAACAAATTAAAAGAAAATGACATTATCTGAAAGAAATTAGAGTAACAAAGAACTCATGGGAGAACAAAATCTCAGTATTAGGTTAATAGAAAAAATGTTTTCTCAGAGAATTTATAGGAACGTAAATTCCTCAGCAGGTAAATATTGAGTCTTTTACACTGTATAATAAAATTGCAGTTTGCATTTTGAACAGTAGCTGGATATACACAGCTTGAATAGAAATCACCATATCCAAAACCTATTTGTTTGTTTGTTTTTCCCTGATTTGTCTTCCTAGAAGATTCCACATAAGCCCACCAGAGACTTTTAGATTGTCTATAATACATAATATAAATGTTTTCATATTTACATAACATCATATTTAGTTTTTCAGTATTGAAAAGAACAGTAGGCTCTAGGAAGAAGTTACAAGCAAGGAGTGTTTGTGTACAAACTGTGGTGTTTACCCAGGCAAAAAGTTCTATTGTCTAGAGCACGACAATCTTTCAATAAGAGGTAATTTATCATATATAGCTACAAATGAGAGCTGATAATACTATGCCTGATTTGAAAGTGTTTTCATGTTTGTATTTAAGGATTATTTTTTCTCCCCACTAAGTCTAGCACACTCTAAGTGTGATGGAGGGAGTTGCACAGACATGTGAGATGAAGACATCTTTCTCATTGCACAGCTATTCTCTTGGTGTGAATTTTGATCGTGAGGAAACCCAGTTAGCTCCACCAGAAGTATGATTAGTTAATGGCTTTAGCTTCCAACCTGGCAATGGATTAGTAAGGTAGTGGTGGCTGCCATGGTAGGAACTGGATTTTTTTCAGTGCCCCAAATTCTGGCTCTGGCTCCGGCCCTGTCTAGTGAAAAGGTGCTGAGTTCATGGAACCCAGCTTCTGAATTTGGAGATAAAGGATTCTTCCTGTTTAAGCAATTCTAAGCTCCCTTGGAGTATATGTTTTGTGTGATGGTAGCAATTTTGCATTTGCTTAGCTGACTTGTAAAAACTGACATTGGCACCTAATTACACAACCCCACAGTTGGCCATGCTGCTGTTTAAGTTCAAAGCATTTTGCAGCTTAATACAATGCACGTAAATGATTCTCAGCAAATAGTCATAGTCAGAGATCTAAAACTCAGCAGCTGTCTCCTTTGTGCATCTATTTTCAATAATTAATTTTGTATCCTATGACTTTTATTTAGAGTGGTGATGCTAGTTTTACATCTCCTAAATTCAGTATGATCAGAACAAAAGCTTTTGTGTTCCTAAATTTGAGAATGATAAAGCTGATTCTGATTATACCACCATGAAATAAGCTCTAGTAGTATAGACAGCCATTAGAACTTTATACCAGTTTTTACTGTCAGAAGCACAGTCAGCCTATAAACTCTAAGGAATCATACTTTATGGTATCTCTGAGCCATGAGGTAGTCTTCTCTTTCAAGGGAAATTGGAGCTCAGAGTAAAGCTCATTGAAGAAGTGTCTCCTTGGGCTAGAAATTGCAGTATCATTAATGTTTCATAGAATCAGGGAATGGTTTGGGTTGGAAAGGACCTTAAGATCATCTAGTTCCAACCCCCTGCCATGGGCAGGGACAGTTCACAGTAGGCCATGTTGCCCAAGGTTCTGTCCAGCCTGGCTGTGAACACTGCCAGGGATGAAGCATTTACCACTTCCTTGAGCAACTAGTTCCAGCATCTCATCACCCTCACAGTAAAGAACTTCTTCCTTACATCTAACCTGAGCTTCCCCTGTTAAAACCCATTATTCCTTGTCCTACTGCTCCAGTCCTTAATGAAGAGCCCCTCCCCAGCATCCTTATAGGCCCCCTTCAGATACTGGAAGGCTGCTATGAGGTCTCCACGCAGCCTTCTCTTCTCCAGGCTGAACAGCCCTAACTTTCTCAGCCCATCTTCATACGGGAAGTGCTCCAGCCCTCTGATCATCCTTGTGGTGCTCCTTTAGACTTGCTCCAACAGTTCCTTGTCCCTCTTAGGTTGAGGACACCAGAACTGCACACAATACTCCAAGTGAGGTCTCACGAGAGCAGAGTAGAGGGGCAGGATCACCTCCCTTGACCTGCTGGTCACGCTCCTTTTAATGCAGCCCAGGATACTGTTTGCACAGAACCAGGGAAGCATGTGAGCAAACTTTTGGTTATGGTCACTGGTTTTGCTCGTAGGTGTGGGTATGAAACAGTGTCTGCAGATCCTGTGGCCAGCTCTATGGAGTTTCATCCATATGTCACTGTAAATATGGAATTGGAATTGGAGTCAGGTGTTACTCTGCAGAGCTGTTTTGTAGCCAGTTGGCCTCCAGCCTGTACTATTGCGTGGAGATATTCCATTGCAGGTGCAGGACCTTGCATTTGTGTTTGAGCTTTATAAAGTTCCTGTCAGCCTATTTTTTTTCTAGCCTGTCAAGGCCCTTCTGAGGTGCGGCCCCACCATCCGGTGTATCAGCTGTGCTCCCCAAGCTGGTGTCTTCCAGGCTGTCAGGGAGTGTACTCTATGCTGTCATCCAAGTTAATTAACTTACTCCATTATTGTCTGCAAATGGGAGGTGCAGAATCTCTCTCTGTGAAAGCTGGTGCATTGAAGTCTGAGTTGTCTGTGACCTTCTGTGTGTATCTTAGATGCTTTTCTTACTCCCTTCCGCTTCAGCGAGTCCAGTGATCCCCTTGCAAGAAGTGACTCAGTGTTGCTGCAAACAGTTTCTCCCTCTGAGTGGGATCATATTTTACCCATTCCAAACGCAGTGAAGAGTGTTGTAACATTTCAGAAGAGAAACCAAAGCTAAACATGGGTGGCAGTGTTAGAGCAGATATGCAGAGAGGCCAAGCAGG
Source organism: Agapornis roseicollis (assembly GCA_002631895.1). Lineage (NCBI taxonomy): Eukaryota > Metazoa > Chordata > Aves > Psittaciformes > Psittacidae > Agapornis > Agapornis roseicollis. The sequence continues at coordinate 272,682 of NDXB01005317.1, forward strand.
CTGCAGCCCAGTCTGTCGGCATAGAGAGTGCAGAGTCACCAGCCAAGTGCAAATGCCTGGATTAGCAGCTGCAATCCTGGCAAAACCAACAGCAACACTGGAGTAAGCTTAAGGTTTAGGCTGTTACTCAAGGGAGGTGTGTGTGACCATGTATGGCCATCAGTAAGCCAGGAAGAGCTAAGGGATGCTAATGCATAAATAGTGTGTGCCAAATGATATTTACTGAGAGCATATCAATTTACAGGGTATCTGATGAGAAATTGTATTTTTTAAGTGTATCTTCAGCCTTCCAGTGAGTCAGTGGAGGTTTTTTCCTCTCTGGCATTACTGTTGGTGTGTGAACTTGCTACTCACCCACTTGTGTTTCTTGTTATAACATTCAGATCTATTCTTCCTAAGTGTGGGACATTTTGTTACTTTAGTCATTTGGTGCTGTGATTTATTATCAATTATGTTTTCACAGTTGAGCAATCATGTTACTTCATTGCATTTGTACTTCGCCAGCATATAAATGTATTATTTGTAATGAGTTGCTACTGAATGTGAATTTTGCAACTTCAGCCTGAGAAGGACAATTCCCCTGCTGCACTCAGCCTTGAAAAGGGATCACCATGAGAGGTTTCAGGAAACCACAGATCTGTTCATAGCCTGCTGGAGAAAGAAAACACATGTGAGACTGTGGAAAATGGCATTGATTATTTTAGGAATTAATGCTGCACAGGAAGGAGACATTAGCTGCCAGTGTAAAGAAGCTGTGCGATTTCTGATAGGCAGCTTTTCATGCAGCCTTTTCATGCACCTTTCTCATCTGTGCTCAGAGACCCCTCAGATGTACTTGGGCAGTGTCTCCCTCCACACATGGCCTCAGGTTGCTTTTCTGCTGGGATGTGTTAGAGCAGCAAGGTGATGACCCACAGGAGCTCACTGGTACTTGGGCTTCTCCATCTCTGTTTTATCTGCTTTTGTGCTTGTTCTGTCAGTGCTCTGGAAGAGAAATACTCTTGACAAGTTTGTGGGCTGCTTTGCACATTATAAGCATAAAGATTGCAAGTCCTACCATAAAGCCAATAGAAATAATTAGCAGGATGGTTCTCTTTGAACTTATGCTTTCCCTGAAGCAGGTCTGTTCTTTCGCTGTGTGGTAGCAGTGATACTGATGCAAGGTCAACTGCCACTGAGCTCCTGGCTCTGCTTTCATCAGCTCATCACTGTTTTTTGGCAGGATAGTGTGCTCCCTCCACACCTGCGTGGTTGATGCAGGCTGTGACTGAGAAAAGGGAAGTGTTGCACTACAAGGAGCCGTGACCCATTTTCAGGTTATGCAAGCCTCCAAGGCCCTTTTAGCTCAGTGAGGTGAATCCCCTTGTAGAAGGTGCTCAGAAGCAACAAAATGCTTTGTCAGGGCAGGTTTGAGAAGCACCAGAAGTCAGTGAGCTAGGCCTGGAATTTTACAGTATCTTGTGACAGATTAAGTGATAAAAGTCAATTAAAATGAAAAATTCATAGTATTTCTGTAGGAATTATCCTAGGAATTTAATGTTTGCTAAGTGTGTGTGAAAACCACTTCTGCTGCAGTGGAATGATGCTTTCAGAGGCTGCTTCACACTGGGTAAGGATCTGGCTTTCTTTGTGTTGTTGCGGTGCAGGTACCGTGCACTGTAAGAAGTAAATAGCTGAGTTCTGCTCGAGTGTTTATTCCTAGCCATGATTTACTCAGTGAAGGCCCAAGCTCACGTCTGACAGCCTGGAGCTGTTACACAAAAGCTGAATAACATTTCAGCCGTCTTACAAGGTTTTGCTGACACCCTCTATTTAAATCTGGTGCTTTGAAGTTTTGAAGAATGCGTGGCATTTTTGTTTTCAGCATCCTAAACATGCTCAGTCACTCAGGTGGGTCACAGTGCATCATTTTTCACAGTTTTATTCCTTCTACAGAACCGCACACAACTCCCAGCTGCAGGAATGGGAGTTATATCCCTGAACCCAATGGCATATGCAGCCAGAAAGTACTCAGAAATACAGAGCTGGAGGGACATACTTGAAAGGATTACTCTGGATTTACCTGCAGCCAGACTCCTGTCCATATGACTAAAGTCTGCAGTGAAGGTCGTGCCTTTAGAGTACAAACCTTTTAAGCCTGAGAAATCATTTTTTGCTTGTCTGTTGTGAATTCATATCAGGTATCGCTGCCTCTCTTGAAAGGAGTGCTTCACTTCTAAGACTAAGGTAACTTACGCAGTTGCCTCAGATGATTGCTGCATATGTTCTAATCTGGAATAAATTCCTGTGATTTAGAGATATTTATTTTGCAGTTAAGTGATCATGCAATTTATTTTTTTTTTTTTGCTGTTAAATTTATCTTTTTACAGTTGTTCAGTGAAAAAATAAGTGGAGCAGAAGGAACAAAGTTAGATGAAGAATTTCAAGAGATGGAAAGGGTAAGAAAAGAAAGTAACTTCTTTTTTTAAATACTAAGCTATTGCAGAATCAAAAATGTATCAAGTGGTAGAGTGGTATTGTAGATTTACCTGGAAGCGAAACCCCACCATAGGCTTCCAAACGGAAACATGTAAGTGCAAATTTGTTCTTGAGTCTTGTCAAGTCAGCTGTGGGAGAAGAGACACCCACAAAGGCTGCTTGAGCAGAGGAAGCAGGTTCCACTGCATCTCTCAACAGTGAAGAGAAACTCCTCCAGGAATGGTGCAGAGCATCGGGAGGGACCTCTCCTCTTTGTGTGGGAGATCAGAGAGAGAGAAGTCTTCGTTGTTTAGTGAGTCTTTAAATATCACGAAGCCTTCCCATCTGATACTATTCGTGATAAAAATCTAGTCCCAGAGTCACATTTTCTCTTGATACAGAATTAGATTTCTTAGTTTAAATCCACATTCAGAAACTTACATGACTTGTGGAAATTGAGATGTTTGCTGTCCACTTACTAATTGTGTTGCAAATTAAACAACGTTATTGCTAATTTCTGCTTTTTCAGCTTTTATGGGCTTTTTCTTTTGGTTGTCCTTTCTGTGTATTTTCTAATGCTCTTTGTAGACCTAGGTCACAGCTTTTATTATTGGAAGGCTGAGGAAAAGGTCTTGTGTGTTTTGTTTGGGTTTGTGTTTTGCTGTTTTTTTTTTTCTCCAATATGTGCTTCTGAATGTATGATCTAAACAGGTTTCTAGGTTTCATTTTCTTTGGCTACAGAATAATTGTTTCCTTTCTCTCCATTATACGGGGAGAAAAATCATGTAGGTCTTAAGGGAGAAAAAGGGAAACAAACCAAAAATGTGATTTTTATTGCATTTTAGAAACGATTAATGTGAGAATAGTGTGAACTACTGCTTTGAATGGTCCTGACCCCAGATTGCAAGGGATATGTTCACTCTTTTTCACCTGTGGAGAAAAGCAGTCTTGGTAACAACTGTTGGGCTGGGAGGAAGATCACAGTTTAGAGTGTGTAAGCAGTAGTCAAGACTGATGGACTGGAAAGGCAAGTCCACATTTTGATGTAAATCTTCTCTCTTTTGCAGTTCTGCCTGCCAGTTAATGTTTTTTTGGTAAAATCATGTCTTAACTAGGACATGGCTATTATAAACTACAATATTTGTTCTATTTTAAATAAAATTTCCTAGTCAGCTAGAATAGTATATTAGGTCTACTAAATTATAAACTTTCTGGTAATCAATTTGCTTTTTGCTAACTGTGTTACTTCTCTTTTTCAGAAAATTGATGTTACAAATAAAGCTGTAACGGAACTTCTCTCCAAATCCACAGAGTATCTTCAGCCAAATCCAGGTAGGATAGGAGCAATAGGTGTTAGATTTCTCTGAACATTGTCTTCTTACTTGGAAATTAATCGTAAGTAAATAGAAGCTAATTAGGTCATCTGAGGTTTTTGGGTGTCATAGAGAACTTTACCTGCTTGTGCAATGAAGTTACAACATTTATAGGTGGTAAGTCTGATCTGGGATACATTCAACTTGCAGCATACAGTGCACATATAAGTTGTGTGTGCATGACATGCTGTAAACAGCTTGGGCCTGTGATACAACACGTGTGTTCATATTTGTGCTGGATTTCCTGCAGTGGGATATGGATTCTTAAAGTGAAGAGAATGCCAAATGTTGGCATTTTAGCAGAGACATGTAACTGCTGTTGAATTTAACTCATAGGCTGCTGCTGTTGGAGGCACTGGGGGCTCTGTAACCATGGGGAAGAGGCCTGTTATTTGCTTGCCAGGTATTCAAATGAGGTTTTGCATTTTCTGGACACTGCTAGGTCTCAGTGGATTTTGGATCATCAGTTAGTAGAGGTTTATCAAATCTTGTTTTAAGAAACAAGAAATGTGGCACATTTCCATTTGCAGTCCAAGTTTACTGCTATGACCTTGATTCACTCTCCAAACCAGCTGTTGAAGATCCTTAATGTTTTGAAAACTGTCTGTTAGTCATCTATACCAGTGATTATGGAGATAGCCATCTGTCAAGGGTACCTTTGGAGATGCACACCCCTGAAGAAGTTTAATGGGTTGTATTTTTATATGAATGGTAGAATTCAGTCCTTTACTGATTTTCAGATGGCATGTTCAAGATGAAGCTAGTCACTGTGGTTCACAGGAATGCTCAGCCCATGCCTGCTGCTGTTGGAGAGGCTGTTGAGTGGCCATAGTAAGGAGTAGATTGGAAAAACTCTTCAAGAATAAATGCATGTTTTTGTCCTGATACATGCAAGATAACAATAAATTAATTTGCACCTTTGCTTGTTAAATGATTTATTGCTTTAAATACATTAGTTTAAAATCGATTTTATAACTGGCTTTGTTATTTTTTTATGTCTTTTTTAGCATACAGAGCCAAGCTGGGAATGCTGAACACTATGTCAAAGATCAGAGGACAAGTTAAAACTACAGGCTATCCCCAGACAGAGGGACTCCTAGGAGACTGCATGATACGGTATGGCAGAGAGCTTGGCGATGATTCTATGTTTGGTGAGTTTGTGTACCTCCTCTGTGAATATTTCAGCATGAAGTTCTTTGCAGAATATTACTCAGTGACATAACCTATGTAAATAGCTACTACAGGTAAGAGGGAAAGCTAAGTACTGTGATCAGGGGGTGATGGATATAATTAACAAAACACTTCTGCATATTTGTCCCCCTCTTTTGCAGGTGGATATGATAACACTATTACTGATGCTGTCTGATGATTCATATTATTGCCATGACCTTTTCAGTTCCTAAGTTGCCATACCTAAATAATTTAAGATGATTCTTTGATGCACTATATGTCCTTTAACCTTTAACTAAAAATGATTCTGTGCTCTGGAGTAGTGCATCTTACAGATGTATTTTCTTGTTTTCATGAAAATGAACTCAAGCTTGGCCATGCTGCAATTCTCAAGCTATACTGGCACTTCACAGCCAAAATCTGATAGAGGCCTTGCTTGCTGAGCATGCAGTGTGTGGGCTTGACTGGAATGAGTTTGAAGAATTATCAGAAAACTACTAAGTGGCTGCTTTTGATATGGTTGGGATTAAGAGAGAGTTGGGGAGAAAGGCATGAGGAAAGGAGAATCCTGTTTGGGGAAAAAGAGAGGTACAGGCCTCGAAGAGAGTGTTATGGGCTGGGACTACATGCAGAAGCCAGTACAAAACTGGCTGGCTTTGTTAGGTGCTGTCGTTTATATCTGCAGTTTTACACACAGTGGTTGCCTTGGAATAGTAACAGCTATGTAGGTGTGTGGACCTTGCACTTGAATCCAAGTAGATGCTGCATAGGGAAAGATGCTGCATAGGGAAAGATGCTGCATAGGGAAAGATGCTGCATAGGGAAAGATGCTGCATAGGGAAAGATGCTGCATAGGGAAAGATGCTGCATAGGGAAAGATGCTGCATAGGGAAAGATGCTGCATAGGGAAAGATGCTGCATAGGGAAAGATGCTGCATAGGGAAAGATGCTGCATAGGGAAAGATGCTGCATAGGGAAAGATGCTGCATAGGGAAAGATGCTGCATAGGGAAAGATGCTGCATAGGGAAAGATGCTGCTGAAAGCCAAAGACTCACTCTCCTCACAAACAGTGAAGTGGCACAAGTCATCTGTGAGCTGGATGTATTTGTGCATTTTGCAAAAGCAATGGGGATAGTAAACCAAACTAGGAAAGTGGAAAGAACATTTCAAACACTCTTCTGCCTGCTGATACTCACATGCTTAATAAGGTATACAGATATGTTAAATAGGTTGTTTTAAAGAAGCACCAATGATTTCTGTCAAAAGGAGGTTTGGGAAAAATGCATGCTGTGTTATAGGAAGCTGTGAAACAGGATTTTTGTGATTAAAAACTTGAGTAAACTTTTTTTGTAGTTAATAATATCACTATAAAGTTGTACAAATTAATCAGCTTGGTTTTCAGTTCTCAAGGTGGAGGACGTTTGCAACCTATGCAAATACAGTAGGGAAAATAGTATTACTTTTTTTTGCTGATGCCCTTTGGGGAGAGGAAAAAAGTATACTTTGGAAGGAAAATTCTTCAGTCCTAGTTCTCTGTAGGGGACAAGCATGGGGACAATGCAAGCAAAGCAAGTACATAGCTTGCATTACTTTTTTTTACTCTTTAAAGCTTGCAGCAGATACAAAGATACCTATTTGAAATAACTGTTTCACAAGACACATTTTCTGGTTTTACATATGTTGAGATGTAAGTAGCATATTCTTTACCATAGGCCTTGCTCTGCTGGATGCTGGTGAGAGCATGAAGCAAATGGCAGAGGTGAAGGACTCACTTGATATTAATGTCAAACAAAATTTTATTGATCCTCTACAGTTACTGCAAGACAAAGATTTAAAAGAAATTGGGGTAAGTTTTCCAAGGGAAAGCTTGGTATTGACTTACCAATAATCAGAGTCAGTCAAACTCTAGTTCACTGAGATTTTTCTTGAAAGCAATAAGGTAAATAAATTTCAGTGTATTTAAGTTTGTCTCTTTAGCAAAACTGTGATGAAATCTGCTTTAAAGCAATGCCTGGCTATTTCCTACATATCTTACTCAATTTGCTGTACTGTTTGAAAATGACATTCGTTATTTTTATGCTATTATATTTTAAACATTTTTATTAATTTTTATGAGCACGTGAGTGGGTTGTGATTCTTATGAACATGTGAGTGGGCTGTGATTTACTGCAACTGATCATCCTGTCTTGCCACCTCTGTCAGCCTAAAGCTGTTTATGACAGAGGTTGAATAGAACTATTGAAAATGGCTATTCAGGGCAATCACAGAATGATCTGAAAAATGCCATAAAGTGAAGTGCCATATGCCACTATAGGAAAAATACATAAAGCTGAGGAACACATTTTTAACCTTTAGAATTAAGTTTTTCAGTGCTTTTGTTTACAATGTGCCAGTTCAAAGAAAACCAGGCAGTCTTTGCCTGAGTTTGTTGATTCCAATACACTTGGGTAATAAGCAAGTTAAAACCCTGAGGAAATGCAGAAACGAAAGTTATCTTTTTGTTTACAGATAAATGGCTATAGAAAGCATAGCAAAAAAGATACTAATAATGTCTTGATATCTCTAGCTGACACATAACTGTTTTCAGTTGTAGTTCTTCCAAACTGATGAAAGAAATGGTTTGATGTTAGTTTTAATGGGTGTTTTGTATTGTCACTTTGAGTCCATTCTGTAAGACTGCCAGCAAAATGATTTTTGGCAACAGAAAAGCTTGTCTAGTTATATCAGATGGAAGTGTCAAGTTGGCACCTAACAAAGGAAATGGGAATAGAAGATTTGTTGTAGTACTGCTTATGGAATTAGAGGGGAAAATAACCCTTTAACTTTTAGCTGTTGTATCACAAATAACTCAAGAGGCAGAATTGAATTAAATGAAGCCACACACATGTTTAGATTGGATCCTGCTTCTCATTTAGAGAATCTGAGGTGTTGCACGTAAGTCCATGGGTTGGATGCCCAAGTTTAGCAAATCAAGACAGCCCATTCCCCAAGTGTTCACAAACGGATGTTTATTGAAAATTTCATTCATATACACAGTCCTAGACTTACCTGGGGCAGCCTTAGATCAAAGGGATGGACTGTAATCTCTGAGATATACAAGGATAGTATATCTTTAATTCTGCATATATTTGCATCCATAACTGAAGTTTCTTTAAATAACAATGTGTTTGTTTGGGCATGTCCCATTTGGACCTTTTCATAAATTTTCTGTCTTATTTAGCATCATTTGAAGAAACTAGAAGGACGCCGTTTGGATTATGATTATAAGAAGAAGCGTTTTGGAAAGATACCAGATGAAGAAGTTAAGCAAGCAGTAGAAAAGTTCGAAGAGTCAAAGGAACTGGCTGAAAGAAGCATGTTCAATTTCTTAGAAAATGATGTAAGTCTGTCTTGCATTTTTGTTTGCTGCAGTACATCCAGGAGGGCAATGTGTGTGGGATTGGATAAAGCCGGTCCCATCTTTCATAGGAGGTAAGGTCTGAAAGTAGAAAGTGTGCCTCTTTGCTCCTTTAATCTCCTGTCAGAGGAGAAAATAATGCACAGCAGTAAATGGGAGAACGCAAGAACTTGGGAATTTCTCCTGGAGATGTAATGGCTCAGAAAAGGTTGTTGCAGAGGCCTTAAGTAGTTTTCTAATCTGTGAGCCATGAACTATCTGAGAGTAGAACACATTTTTATCAGTGGGAGGGAGAAGGTTGGGAAATTACCATAGTTATAGACATGCTGCTGAAACTATGAGCAAGGCTATGTACCCTGCACTTTCTGAGCTGTAGCTCACTTACAGTCAAAACTTTGCTGCTGATCTGAAGTCTGTGAAAGATTTCACTTCTTAAAATAATTATCATTACTATTTGGCTCAGAAAATTACTCCATGGTGTTTATCTGTGGCGTGGGCTCAGCTGCCTGGACTTTGGCTCAGAGTCCAAGTCCATCATGAAATTTTCTAAGTAAGGAGTGGCTGTGGTCATTCCTAGTAATCCTCTCTTCTCTCTACACACAGAGGAATAGCAGGATATGCTTTCTCCTGTGTAATCATAGAACTGTGATCAAAGAATCAAAGAGAACTGAACTTGTTTGGGCCTATTCCATGGTTTTCCCTTTTCATGTAGGTGCAGCATCACAGAAGACAAAGTTGTGCTGTTTTCTGTGAGCAAACTGCAGTAAGGGGGAGCTGTTAGTGGCAGTATTTAACTGCAAGCAACTTCTCCCTCTATGTGCACCTGTGTCATGGCCCGTTATAAACCGGCCTGTAGCTCCAGAGCCCTTAGTGGGTGGGACATGTTTCTAATAGCAGGTAGGTTCTAGAACAGTTTGAATCTATCAGTGCAAGTTACATGAAGGCAGCACACTGTTCCACTCTAGGTTCCATCAATTGCCTGGTTGCAGTGATATGTGTTTTATAATTCTGGCTTGCATAAGCAGCTGAGAAATGTTTCAGAGGGAGTTTATCATTAGTCAAACACAAACTGAGCACTGAACTGAGGATAAAACAGTGATGGATTAAAATGGTTTAGCTGGGTCACTGAACTGATGAGTTATACTTTCTAGTATAATTAATTCTATCATTTGGAAGGGTGAACTGGATGTCTCCTTGAGGTTTTCTCCATTCTCATTTTCTGTTGTGTCCCTCTGAAGAAAACTCTGTGCTCCTACCCATCTATTTTCCATGCTGACCCAGTCTATCTGTCCTCATTCTTTGCATTACAGCCTTGCTGCCTAACCCCAGTTTGTCTCACTTCCTATCCTTGCCAATTCCCCATGTCTCCCTTTCTTAGTCTCCTTGCCCTGCAGCCTCTGTGCTCTGAGCTCTGGTTCCCAGCCACCTTGCCAGGTGCCTTTCCCAGGCTCAGTCCTGATCCACATCTCTTTCTCAGGTTTTTGCAGAGCTAGTTCCAGACCTCCCATGAAGACACTGTTGCATACATTTCTTATCAGATCCAGCTTCCTGCCTTTCCCACTCAGCCAGTCCCAGGCTCCTTTTGTGAAGTGGCTTTTAGTCCCTCAGCTTTCTCTGGCTCTTTCCCAGTGTCTCTCATTTTTTCTCTCTCTTCTCCTAATCCATAATTCCATGTCCCTCCTGGCTTTTAGTCATCTTCTTTGGACAGTCCTTGTCTATCCATTTTCTCTAACCACCCCATCCAAACCCCAGGCACTTTGTGCATTGTCCTCAGCTGGTTTACATTACTCTCTTCTGACTGTGATGGAATTATATCAGCTGTTGATTTGGTTCTGTGCATTTCATTTCTGGATGCTATGTGACAATGTTTGGCTCTCGGAGTCCTGGCAGAATTAACAGAATTGCCATGGGTCCATAAAACATTTGCAGGAATTTTATTTGGATATCTTATTGTGATCCAGTGTCTGGAGATATGATGGAATGGAAACATGTTAGACTTCCTGGGCTCTGTCTTCTTAATGTTGTCTTCAAAGAAGAGTACAAAAAAAACATGTTACTGCACCATCCACAGTACAGCTTGAACTTTTCAGTTTGTGTGAGGGGAGTAAGATTATTTGTTACCTCATAACTAAAAATATTTTGATTCCTCTTTCTCCTTCACATTCTCCCTTTCCTCAGCATTCATATTTTTGAATGATTGGCTGATACTTTTCAACTCCAAGTAGATAAATCATGTTTCATTTATTGGTTTATAAATGCTGCCATCTAGTGAGGTAAGTCCAGATAATTTCAGAACCCTAGTTTGTAAACATTGCTAATAAACACTAATGAGTCTGAGCCATAAGAGCTGTCAGAGCATAATTTCTTCCAACATTGCTGATCAGAAAAGCCCCACTTTCACCTGCTAAGGGGTCATGTCCTTTTAAATGTTTCAGGTTTGGGTGTTGACAGACAGCTGGCTTGGTAGTTGAAAGCAGAAGGGATTTGCACATTGTGAAAGGAAATGACTCAAGGACCCAGCCCTGAGTTAGTGAACTAGAAGTTACACCTCAGTTTTGTTCAGTCTCCAACTGGCAATTTCTTTGATAGAATCACATATGCTCCTTTTCAATAGCCTCCACAAGGTATCATGGTCTTCTGAGAATACTAGGTCTGTTTTGAATGATCTGTTTGTTTATCCTTCAGCTAAATGTACTGCAGGTTCCTTACGACTATTTTCCTCTCTATATTTCAGGTAGAACAAGTTAGCCAGTTGGCTGTGTTCGTAGAAGCAGCCCTAGATTACCATAAACAATCCACAGAAATTTTGGAGGATCTGCAGAACAAGCTGCAAAACCGGTGAGACTAAACCCATTCAAGAATTTTGGACCTCTTTTGTAGCTGAGGTTCATGAATATGAGAAGTCACTGAAGCAACAGATCTTGTAGCACCATCTCACAGATGCACATTTGCTGTGTTCTGTGCCTTATTGGACTTCATTGTATTAAACCGTTGCCACCTGGCAACCTCTTGTTGCGCTGTGAGCCGTTAATGTAATGCAGGACCTGCCCAGAATGTTTTGAGTGTGTGCAAAATCTCTCTCTCACATCTGTGGAGGTTAATCAGGACAGCCTCCATTTGTTTGTGGGTTTATTTAAACTGCATACTTTGAGATGTGCTTTGGAGGCTCTGCTGAGGAGTTGGCCTATTTCCAGTGTGATTAAGGGGTATAACAAAATTCTGCCAGCAGAGTAAAGAAATAGCCAGCTGGCCAAGAGCATAGCTGTGGTGTAATGCACTTCTGAAAAGCCCAGATACTTGGTGTCATCCTAACAGAAGAGGAGAAAATACTGTTGTCATCAAGTTGTTACACTTGGTGAACAGGAGACCTAAATGACTTGAGTGTCACCATAGTCACTAATATAACAGTTGTGAAGCCAAGATAACCATTTTGTGGCTTTCCTGAGATCAGGGTGAATGTGGTGTCTCTGAGTATTAGCATAGGGATTAGCATAGGTGTAGCTGTGTCTGTAGATACTCTGTACCATCCATCCCAGCTGGAGGAGCTAGTGGGACAAGGAAGTCTCAGCTGGACCACATGCACATGCAGAAAGAGGTATTGAGACAGTTGTGCTGACCAAGTGATTGTTTCCCATTTTCTCTAGTAAAAAAGCAATGTGTGAGATGCAGTCCCTGGGCCTCTGTCCTGGCTGGGTTTCCGCATATGTCATTCACAGTTGAGCTTTCCAGAGACCTCATTCCTGGAACTTCTGCTGAACTTAGTGGCAGCTGTGGAGGCTCAGCACTTCTCAAACTCAGGCTGTTAAGCTTTATGCCTCTGTCAGCAGGACCAAAGCATTAAATAAAATAGGGACTTACTGAAATTCAAATACTGCATGAGAATTGAGCAGCTTTTAGTGAATAAACCTTCCCACCCCCTACCCAAGCATAAGATCAAAACCAGCAGAAAGTTGTGGGTTTTTTCGCCACCTTTCAAACACCAAAGCACTGAGCTTGAGTTTATGCTCTGAAAGTATTTCTGCCTTCAAGGTAAGTCTCTTGCCATTCTTCTCTGTGTTCCAGAATAAATGTAGCATCTAGTCGGCCTAAACGTGAATTTAAGCCAAAGCCTGTAATAACTACAACTCTGGAAATTGGTGATAATCAGCAGCACAATGGGATTGCCTATAGTTCGTCCATAAAATCATCAGGTAAGTCTATGGCCACAGAATTAACATGTCTACAGATGTCTGTGGAATTGTTCCTCAAGATATTCCTTGTACCATGAGAACAGTGGATCCATGAGGCATCAGTAATCATGCATCTGACTCCAGTTTGTTTCCCAGATTTGGAAATGGAATTGTGAGACAGGGTTCCTCTCAACAGTCTCTCACCCATCTGAAGCTGAGGTGTGGCATTCTGCTTGGTCTTCTAGGTTCTCTGCATTGCCACTGAGGGTGGGAGGAGGGAGGAGAGGGTGAGGCATGTGCAGAAAACACTTACTTCTTGCAGACAGGCGCATGAGGTGGGTGTGCTCAGCACTGTCTGGAATACCTCCAGATGCTAATTTCTCTCCATGGTCTGAGACCAGAAAGGATCAGTTTGGGATCTTAAGTATTAACCATGTAAAATTCAGTGAGGTGACTCTCACCCTTACTGATTTTTATTAGCATGTTTTACTGTCCCCTGAAGCATGCACCGAAGTGAGTGCATTTATGAAGTACTATTTGTACCGCTATGAACTGGCTACCTGGTGGTGTGGGAGTAGGATCCTTTCCTTTGATTAGGCTCCAATTACAAAAAAAATAAAATAGATCAGCAGTTGAAAGCTGTGTGAATGGTAATAATTAGTCAGGTTGCACCACTCAGTGAAATAGCTTTTCCTCATCTCATGAACAGAAGTGTTTTGCCCTATCTCATTAATGGCTATAGTGCTTCACTCAGTGCTGTTGGACTGGAAAAGAAATGAAACAACCATGAAAGAGATGAAATGGAGAAATACGATGTATGTGATAATTGTTGCTATGCTTGGTGTTGCTAACAATATCAGAAAGGCCATGTATCATGTTGTTTTCCTCCTTAAGAAGCTCTGGATGCTGTGCTTACCTCCCAGCAGGTACAAACATCAGTGACATCATTTCTCTCTTTTTCCTCTTCCTGTTTGAAAGTTATCCATATGGATTTCTGTGGCGTTGCAGAGGGGTCAATATGTCCTGCTCATAAATGGGGAAACCTTTCTGTTCCTGTTTAAAATCAGGATCATGAAACAGATTAGATTTATGGTCTGTGACTTACAAATGTGAACCAGGCGTCTCCTTAAGCAAAACTGCTAAATGTTTTAAGGTCTCCATGTGATAGGGGGGATAACATCATGATTATCCTCTTCTTTCATTTAGAAAACTGACCTCTTTGTCCTACATGAACAAGCACTTTCATGCTTAATTTCCTCTGTTTACACATTGACCCTATCAAAATGTAGACCTTTAATTTCTCTGATACTGTCACTAAAGGTAAGTAATGTCTTAGTACAGGGGATCCCTGGAAATCAACAGGGCAGTTCAAATTACACTGTGATACATTCAGCACAACTACCACATCCCAGTTCTGAGTGTTGAAATGGCTTTTCCTGTGTTTCACCATAGCTTTTCAAGTTAAGTATCAGCTTCTTGGAACAGAAATAGTATTTTCCTTTATATGGTCCCTAACACGTGGGGATTATTTACTCCTAATGGCTTATACACATTTGCAGGGCTAGATTCACAGAAACCTGATTTTAATGTTGTGAATTATTCAGTTGCTTTGATTAAGCACAGATAAAAAATCTGTGGTTTTGTTCTAATTCAGTGTTAATCTCATTAATCAGCTGCAGCTATAAGCATCATCTGGTTCATTTCAGAACTCTCTTTAAATGCTACATTGCATCATGCCTTTCTTTTTGTTGGTCAGGTTTGAGTATGATATGGAATACATGGGTATGGTTACCATGTGCTGGAATACAGCATAAGCATCTAAGTGTTTATTCACTTCAGCTGTGCGGGAGAGACTTGGATTAATTATCTTAGCAAGCTTCCTGTTTGTGACTATTAGTATTATTTTGCTACCATAATGCACACAATATAGCATAGAAGACAGAGTAAATGCAGGTAGAGGCAGTAACTCCATTTGAGGAAAACAAACATTGAATAGCAGGCTTCATCCTGTAACACTCCAGAAATCACAGACAGCTCTTTGCTTAATCTGTTTTTGTGCTGTCCAGGTTTGAGTGGTCGGGAGATAAATGACAAGTCATCTTTGAATGTGACAGTGAAGCCTGACAGGTTAACTCCACAACTGGAGAAATTAAGGTGTGCATGGTGTTGCAAATTAACATAAGCCCTGTTTGCAGGGGAAAAAAAAAAAAAGAGAATGCAGTTTCTTTTGCTTAAATCTCTGCAACAGGAAGGGATGTGTGAGTATTCAGCAGACAGGAAAAGCTGGTATCATGTCACAAATTCTGTGATGCTGAACAGTGTGTGTTGCAGCCTGTCAGACAGTGCTGCCCCCATTACCTATGTCAGGGGAGCTTTGTCTCATTGGATTATACAGTAGCAGCAGCTGCTTGACTCTAATGAAGACTTTGACTGATCCTACAGGCTGGAGTGAAACCAGTTGTACTGGCTGTGACTATTATTTAAAAGCCTTTCCAGGCTGCCAAACGTTTCAGTTCTTTGGAGCTTAAAGTGAACCAAATGTGATCCATCTCCTATCAGGTACCTCACTGTCAGAAATTAACTAACTTGCAAAAATAAATTAGCCCCATCGGAGCAGCTGGTGAAAGGCAAGGAACTTTGTCAGTTTTTCATAGCCTTCTGCTGTTGATAGTTCCAGTGGGCAGGTACAAGCCCTACCTTGGCAAAGACTGAAAATAACTCGGCTGTTTTTGAGCACAGTCAGTCTGGGTTTGCTGGGTAACTGTGGCTCATCAGCTTGCTTTTCTGCTCAGACTGGCTCAGCAAAAACATGTCCAGAACCAAGCTTTCACCTGTGTTATTCTATTGGAGTAGATGTAATTCACTGTGTTCTGGTAACACTTGGTCACTACCCTGTCCCTTCTCCAGGCAGAGGACTAGCCCAGCATTGTTACAGCAGTGTTCTGGGGAGGTTTGCTGAATGGGATCTCCATTGGACAGTTCTATTGTTATAAAAGGATAGAGCATACCAAGAAAATAGAAGAATAATTCCTACTTCCCGGTTTTAACACCAGATGTTACCCCTGATTGTAGTATTGTCAATTACAAAGATGCTTTTGCTTCTGCTCATTTACTGATCACCAGAATAGTTGTCATCTGGTTTCCTTAAGAGACTTCTCATAATTCCTCTGGAAAGGAATGCCTACAAAATGCCTGAACAGTTACTTTTCACTAGTTTCCTACACATAACCATGATTAGCAGATTAAAAGGTATTTTTGTTTGCATTTTTACCATCTTGGCTATTATATCTGTATTGCATTACCGGTTGTGTGCAGATTTATCCAGACAAAAATTATTCTTTAAGGTGCTTGCATGGTTAGCCTGTGTGGTAGCTGGGAGAGAGAGTAAGGACCAGAATATTTGAGAATTGTTGCAATCTTCCAAATAAGACAACTTAGTACTTAAGAGGTTTAACTGTTTTAATGTAAGTACTAGAATGTTCTAGTGTCATCAGGCTGTAATGGCAGCAGCATGAAACCTGTTTTTCTATGCTTCCTTTATATACATTTCAAATTAAAAACCTGTCAGGGTTGAACTGCAGTTGAACCTCTGACTCCAGACTGTAGGGGTATGTGTGTAGGACTGACTCTGAGCTCTCTGGTAGGTATTCATGCAGTAGCAGTGTGCTGCAGTGCAGTTTGTTTTAATGGTTGTCACTTCTCCTGTTGACTCTTCTGCTTCCTCAGCTTCTCCCCATCCAATTCGTGTAGCCACCACCCCAAAGAGCCTACACTGATTTTGACAACTGTGATTACTCAAACTCTCAGTTTGAAATAAATATCCTTTTGAAAGGGAAGGCAACTAGGAATGGACAGAAAATAGTGTCTGAACTTAAGGGAGACACAGAATTATGCTTTTAATTAATTATCACTAGTGGTATTTTTAAACGTAGAAGGACCAGATGTTACTGGCAAAATGCAATGGGAAAATGGGGGAGGAAGGGAGGGAGGAATTCTTGACAGCAGGGATACATTTTTGACCCATTGTTTTATGCTTAGGAGCTCTTGGGGTGCTGTGGATCTCTATTAATATGTTTGGTTTTTTCTGTTGCTGGGGGCAGGTTCTTCAATGCACATGGATCAGCCTTGCTGCCAAGCTCTCTATGACTTTGAGCCGGAAAATGAAGGCGAGCTTGGGTTTAAGGAAGGGGACATCATAACTTTGACCAATCAGATTGATGAGAATTGGTATGAGGGGATGTTAAATGGAGAGTCCGGCTTCTTCCCCATTAATTATGTTGAAGTGATGGTTCCCTTGCCTCAGTGATTGTGTCATTCAAGCTGTGAACATGATTTCATGACTGAAATGGACTCACAAGTGTTCTGTCAGTGTGGCATTCTGTGAAAGCCTTGCTATTTGACTGACTTACTGACTTTTGTATGCGTCTTTTTAAAATGTATTTATTTTATATGCAGAAAAAATTTCACCTTCCCTGACTCGTCAACCTGCAAAAAAACCCATGCCCAGTTTTTTTGCTTTGTGCCTTGAAGATCACTGTATGGAGTGTTTCCTGGTAGCTCACTGTTGCTCCAAAACTGCATTTCCTTGCTTTTATTGTTTGTGGATTTTTTTTATCTTTGGCTGCAATGACTTTACTATTGAAAATCATTTTTAAAAATACTGTAAGCGAAGCTAACTGTAACCAGTTCCGGAGTTACTGACGTCATTGAGCTCTCTCCATCTATCATACTGTAATTTATTGTGAGCAAGTTAATCCATGTTTCACACTGTATGTTGACAAAAGACAAAAGTGGTTGTTGTCAATATTATGATGTTGTTGTACTAAGTACAAGTTCTCAGCATTGAAACTTCCTATAATTTACTGACCAAACTGAATAAATACTTCTGTGGGATAAGACCAGTGGTTGCTGCTTCTATTCCTTACAGTTCTGGCATTTGTTTTGGAGCTGAAGGTCGCTTTTGCTAAATACATGAGCTTTCAGTGAAGAAAATGATGCTAGATTAAAAATGCATTAATAAAGCCAAAGTACTAGTTCCCCAGCCACTGGATTTGTAATAATCTTGCTATCTCCCTATGTGTAGCATTTATCATGTCTGTTAAAATTTTCTTCTAGCAGGAAGGTAAGAAAAACATGCCTCTGACTTAAGACCAGACTGATCCTAGTGCCACAGGGTTTGTATAGCACTCCATTGAGATAAATAGGTGAGTATCTTGACTACTGCAAGCGAATGAAAAGTCAATATATACTTTCACTTTCTGTATTTATTTTAAAGGGGAGGAGGAGAAAGAGAACACTAGGTGAAAAGATGTGCTGTAACTAAAATGGTGTAAAAAGTGACTCAAGGTAGACACTCAAGCAGTAAAGATGGTATCAGTTTGGTTTTCTGTTAGCCTGTTCTTGCTTTGCTTAGTAAATGCAGATGCAGTAATGACTGAAAATTTAACAGCCCCAGAGGAAGATGTTATCTTTGCCAGTTGTTCTCTGTCCAAGCAGAGAACCATAAGAAGGGAGCTGAACTCTTTAAAAGCAAACTGGATTTAATTAGCCCCAGAGTTTCAAGCTCCACTTGGTTCTGTAGTCCAGTTGAAACAGCAGGCCCTAAAGCAGGATAAATTTCATGTGTATTGCAGGTACAGTAACTTTTCCATGAAAGCAGCAGTGTGGCTGCTGACTGGCTAGCAAAACCATGCATTTTGGTTTCTTATCTTTAGCCATGGCTCACACAATGGTCACAAGAGAAGGACAGGTTTATTTTTCGCAGCTGTGGTAGAACCTGCTGCTTAGGGCAAACCACCTCAGAATTTGGACTTGCTTATGTAAGGAAGGAAAGTTGTGGGCAAGTATGCAGTTAGCATTAGGGCAGCACTGCAGAAAGTAACCTGCCCTGCTCTAGTTTTTGAATGAAAGTAGCTAGAATGTTCTGATTACAAGATCTATGGGATAATTTTCAAGGGTTTAGGTATTTGGGATTCATGGCTGCTTTTGCTTCTCCACCCCTGTTTACTAGGGAGGTCACAGCAGTCATACTTTTCCATAGGAGGCAGGAAAAGAGGCATTGCCATCTCTCTTCTACATCACCAGATTCCCTAGAGGAAAGAATTACATATACACACCCCTACAACAGCTTGAATTCCCAATACATGTTGAAGTAGGCAGCTTGGCATTTATTATAAAGTTCCTGGGCAGCTACAGTAGGTGCCTTAGCTAACAGAAGTAGCTATTACAAAAATAGCAAGCTGGAAGCAAGTCAAGAGAGCTATAGACTGCTATTGATTAGAATAAAGTAGAGAGAGACATCATAGGAAACCAACTATCTCAGGCTTGCTACCAGCAAGATACCTGCACATTAGGATTTGAAACTTGATTTTTTAAAATGTGCTTTTTTTTCAGATTACATGCTACAAGCAAGTTTCATAAACTATAATTGCAGGGTAGATCTTGTTTCCTGGGCCACTAATGGTATTACCAAGTCAGATCCTGTACCACTACTCTGTCCTATTAAGACCTGCACTGTAGTTCAGAAATGTCAAAGTTGTTGCTTAACACCATCTTTCCCTTGTGCTGTTAAGAGGCTTCATTTGAAACAGTGAAGATTCCTCCTGCATCAAGTCCATAGCAGTCCAGCTTTATTTGAATGAGTGATAAATATGAACAGGGCAGCACAGTATGTGTAAAGGTTTCTTCAGTCTGCAGGGAACCTTCCCTAAACTCACCAGCTTTTATTGCTTCAAAGCCATTTGAGCCACTCAAGATCAGTGAACAAACAGAACTTTATTTTTAAACTGCAAATATTAAAGTCCAAGACTGCTTTTATATACATGAAAAAATGTTACAAAAAGTTTAAGAAATCAAGATAAATATAGAAATAGCTGCTGCCATAACCTTGCATAAGGTACAAGAATCCAGATCTGCTAAAATGCAAGTATTAAACCAGCATCTATTCTTGATGTCTGAAGACTTAGAGTTTTTAAATAATTTAAGAGAATTTAAGCTAGTATAATGAAAGCCTTATCTTAACAACTGCATCCTAACACAGAACAGATCTTAATTTAAGAACTGAATACTTTGGCATGGGAAGAGACAGTCAAAAACCTATTCCAGCATTTGGAGAAATCCATAAGCTCAGCTGCTCTGAAATAGAGCTGTGCTTTATGTGGCTCATCAGGGCCCTTTACCATAGCATTTTAGTAAAAAGAGGCTAGGAATAATTGAATGCAGTGAGCCCAGAGGCTGACTGCCTAGTTTGAAGGCTAGGTCAGGCTTTAAATGGAATACAGCTATTCAAGTTACAATAAATTACATACTGGCGCAGTAGACAGTAGTCCCCCAACTGACCCGTTAGACACACAAAGTAGTACTGCAGACTGCACAGAGATTTGGTACCTAAGAACTCCAAGAGCAGATATGTTTGATGTACCTTTTTAGTACAGTTGGTGCTTTCTAGATAAAATTTCTCGGCACAGTTTTTTTTCCTAGCCCCTTAAAAAGCTGGCTTGTTGGGACTAATGAGTGCTAATATTGCTAGTTACTGTACCTTCTCTGCTGGAATGAGATGCCTTTTCACATTTACAGCGTACATCTTTCTAAGTTAAGGTTGATACAGCTGTATGTATGATATACTGTATCTAGACATATACAATACTGAAACCAGTGGATTTCCAAGTGCTAGATTACAGGAACAGTACATTAAATAAGACAAGAATATTTTTACAGCTTGCCTTTAACATTTATGTGTTCATTCTAGGAAGTTCTCTAGCAGTGACCTAAACCAGTTTCATTTCAGTATCAGGCTCTAAACAGGAAACATTTCCGGAGCACTCTTCAGGAGAGTGTTTTTACTTTCAGCCAAGTTCAAACTTGCTCAAGGTGCAAGCTAGGGTATGGTTTGGCCCATGTAGTTTTCCCACTCAGGCCTGAAACAAATTACCTTTGGAGAAAGACCATATTAGAATATTATGAAAGCTGAGGCAGCCCGTTGTCATTGTTAAGTATTTAGCATCCTTCTAGAGCAGAGTTTTGTAAACTCTGTACCCTCCTCTGTTTCAGCAGGTTACGGAAACCACATCATTGTCTTAATGTAAAAATTAACTTCACATGGAGCTTGTATTCTACTGCTGTTTATATCAGTAAATCCACAGACAGGGTCCTCTATCAGAAGGTAGGAAACTTCATATTATTGACAGTATTTCTTACAAAGAGGTCAAATGGGAGATGCAAATTCCAAGTTTCAAATATTGTAGAAGATGCCAAAACATATAGTCTGTGTCACCTGGGATTGACAGTGTTTTCAGATGATCGTCTTTGTCCATATTACATGACAGAACAGCTGGTATCCTCATTTTGCTGCAGAAATAAAAAATGAAGACATGAGGCTCATTAGCATGTGTACAAACATGTTTATTGCTAGTTATCTACTTGTTCCTCATACAGGAATGTGGGGAACTGCAGCATTTTATAGATTTAATTACTTATTAATAAAGCAAAGCAGGTTATCAGGAGAGGCAATACCTGAACTGTACTAGATGTTTTGGGGTTGGGGGGAAAATACAAGTTTTTAAGAATTTGAGTCCATGCAATACATGAGCCCAAGCCTTCTTTAATGAAAGGTCATCAAGCCCACTATCAGTACCTCATTAAAATTTCACTGGCATGCAGATTTATGCTACTGTATTTAGGATGGTAAAAGCAGAAGCAAAAACCATGGAAACCTTGCCTTCCTTTAAAGCACAGCATGCTTTCTTTGCATCATTTTATTGCATGCAAGAACTGAACTATTTTCTACTATGCCAGCATTATTTCAATGCTACCAATGCAGCAGAAGCTGTGTGACAGAAGTTTGATAGGAATTCAGCAGATAGGAATGACATTAAGATTTGAGTAGAAATACCAGAATTGATTCTTACCATAAATGACACATAACTGCACTGTAAAGTTGCTGATAAAACAGATTGGAGATGTATGGAAAAAAGTTACTTTTGTTTTCCATTGTTGATTGCTGAACAAGCCATCTTATTAGTCAATTCAAATAAAGGGCCTTTAGAAAACACTTGAGGAGAAGCCCTACTCTAAACTTAAGAAGCTTGTATAACTAAGTCTTTTCATAAGCCTAACATTTCCACTGGTATTATTTCAACTGTTTTGGTGAATGCTGTGTATTAAGAATACAAAGGCCAGAATAGCATTATAGAACCTTTCTCAACAGCCTATTTAACAGGGTCTCACCCTCCTTCAGTGATACACCAAAAATACTACAACAATGGAACATACAGGATACTGATAAGCATCCTTTAAAACAGATAGTATTGTAGTAACAGAGATTTACCCAGACTGTCTGTTTGGAAGAAGAACAAGTTTAAGAATTAAGCAGCAGGCAGTAACTACCTGTTCTTAGGTACATCTTCAGAAAGACAGTACTAAGGTACTTTAAGTTAAATTGGAACAACTATATTTGGAAAATATCTAGGAAATGACCTGGTACAGTAAGATGTCAGTCCTTGTAACTGTGTAGGATCAGAGTTAGGAAGAGCTATGGCAGTTTAACATACCATGTCAGCAGGAGGAAGAGAATGAATTTTTAGCTAGGCAACCCCTTGCACACAGGCCTTGGAGCTCGTACTAGCAAAGGAGATTTGGTGCCATTTCAAGTCAAGAAACAGAGTCAAGTAAAGCCCATAATTATTCAGTTATAACCAGTTTAAAGCCCTTGTATTAGTGCTGGTTTAGACTACTTCAACAATTAAAGGTACCTGACTAGTAGTACATCAAAGTACACAGGAATGTCCAGTATGCAGAAGTTCAGACTTATAACATGGCTAGTCACAAGCCCTTTGGAGGGTCTAGAATCTTTCACAGGCCATTACAACACGCAAGTCACAGCCAAAGGGTTGCAGGTATACTGAATGCAAAACATGCTTGTTCTATTTAACTAGATTAGTTCCATTAGCATGACCTGCTTCTGTGCTGAAATTCCACTTGGAAAGAATTGCAAGGAGTATTTCTGACTGAGAAAAGACTGAGATTTACTTACTTTGCTGTGCAAAGTATTTGTTGTTCCTGGAAATAAGCTGTAAGAGAAGTGCCTCAAACTCTTGTGTGAATTGAAGAGGGACTTAATACACAAAGAATTTTTATTTCAGCCTTCTAATACTTTTGAATGGAAATACAAGGTTTCTTTACTATGAATTTAAATTATCTGAAGAGCCAGTCAGGGACACCATTTGGAGCATCAGTTAAGTCACTTCATTCCACAGAAGATATTTAATGTTTGCATTTTGATCCTGGGGTAAGAGCTTTTAAGTTTGTTAGATGTTGAGATGGAACAGACATTAAAGCTCATTTTTCAGTGTGTCAGTAACAAGAACAAATAGTTAACTCAATTTGACCATATTCAATCAGAGAATAAGCAAAACGTCAACTCCACTTTTGATGCAAAGCCATGCAAGCACTATTAGTGAAGCAAGTTTTCTATGAGATGACAAGCGTGATTCTCACCATCTCACCTGCTTAAAGATGCTCACAGGAACCACTATCATGAAACCAAACAACATTTCTTTTTTCTTCTTCTTTTGGTCTGACATCAAGAAAAATGTTAAAGAGTTGTAGGATATGGATAGTACTTAGGGAAGTACTTTCATACAGCAACAAAAAGAAATAACCATTGAATGACTATTGATAACATGTATTTAAACTTCAGGCAGCTTACCCGAGGTGGAAACTCTGTTTCACTTCCAGTTACTTCTTCATAATCATCATCTTGCTCATCACCTTCTTCTCTGGGTATCTGCATTATCTTCCTCTCTGCAAGTTCCTAGGGTACAATTGAATTGCCACCAAGAACCCATAAGAATTAAGGACAAGCAAGTTTGGTGTTATGACCCTCACTTACCTCACCATCATCTGTGATGAGTGTAACACCAATATTATCCCCAGTTCCCCAAGACTTCTGAGACTTCCAGACCAGATCACTAGGACCAGGGCTTATGCCAGCAGCTGCACCCCAGATCTGTAATATATTTAGAGTAAGCTTCTGAAGAATCTCACTTGTAGTTAGATTAGGATTCTGTTTAATGTATAACATTACTAAGTATTCCAATACCAGAGACAGCCAGTAACAAATCAAACTACTCTGATCCTTGGGCAGGTTAGTTCTTTTCAGGGTTACCAATAATAGTGATAATGTTTGGAAAGGTTATTTTACTGAAGACTGTAAAACAATTAGTGCAGAAAAGGCTGTTATTAATGCCTTCTACCTGATGCAAAGGTAGCCTTACTTGAACATACACACCATTTGACCCATAGTTACAGATACACTCATGCCAACAATTTGTGTATACAAGATAGCCTCCAGCCTTAGGTCACTCACAGGTCTCTTGAGCACACTTGTACAGAATTTGGAGGAGTGTGGAGTTTAGGCTCTTTGATCACCAAGTGTACTTAAGAGTACAATTTTAAAGCCAACACTTAGCTTAATACCATGAACTGGGAGCTCAGAATTGTTGAACTGTAGTGGACTACAGTTTTCAGTCTTTGCACAACTTCTATTAAAACACAGGAGTATGGGGAAGCCTAAGAATAAACCAGAAGATATTGATTCTGTTCACAATAACAATACCTCCCTATCTGGGATGATCAAAGTTTAATTTAAGGTCTAGCTTTAAAGAACTATTAATTGGCATTCCAGACCAAGTTAATGTAAGAATTTTCCTATCTCCCTCCCCATATAACATAAGGATTTTTAGTTCTTTAGGCACTTCAAGTTGGTTTTCCTTATTATATGAATTTCTATTGCCACCTAACATAATAAGAACAGAGCTCTGAGTAATTTTGACAAAACCACTACCTACTGTAACTACTTGTCCTGCCTGAAGAGTGAACAGTGAAGGAAATTTGTATGTTGCATCTGACACACTTTCAAGATGTCGTCTTAACACCCATCCATGTAGCAGCTGATCCTACAAGACAAGAAATTTCTCTCAGCATTACACACCAACACCATATCACACAAGTGCAAGGTCCTTTCTATACTCAAGCACCCATTATTAGTCCCATTCCTGTAGCATACAAGAATCTGATCAACTCTGAAGAAGGCTGAAGTGGCTAAGCTACTAGCCACAAGTTTTGGAGCTCTGAGGATTAGTTCTAGGAATTCCAGACTTGAAAACTGAACTACTCAAAGAATTATCTAGTTGGTTAAATAAAGTCCCTGCACAGATTAGGTACTATCAGATTTACTGAACATACTAGCCATTTTAAGCATTTTTAAGTAATAAGCTGTCATTATCCCTGGCAGTGTTCAAGGCCAGGTTGGACGAAGCCTTGGGTGGCAGGGTTTATTTAGTGTGAGGTGTCCCTGCTTATGGCAGGGAGGTTGGAACTAGATGATCTTAAGGTCCTTTCCAACCCTAACTATTCTATGATTTTATGATTTACTAAGTAACATTAGTTCATCAAGGATAAGTAGTATTTCTGGTAGCACTGGCCTGAATCTGGTAAGAAGCAAATGAAGGTATTACCAGTGTGCCTCCACCCAAAAGCACCTCCCAGACAGCCCTGTGAGCAGGATGCCTGCAGTACTAAAAAAAACAAAAACAAAAACAAAAACAAAAAAAACCCCAAACCAACCAAACAACCCAACAAAAAAAACAAAGTCTCTAGTCTGCCCTTGACAGCAGCCAGGTTAGCTGAGGAGTCCTCACTTCATCTATTTTTGGCAGTACTCTTCCCTGTTGTTATCTCTCACTAAACTACAAATTGGTTCACAGTTGTGCTTTGTAATGAAGGCCATGCAGACCTGAATGAACAGCAGTACCTCATCAGAGTTGTTTCTAAGCCTAACAAATTTCCCATCTACATCAATTTCTTCAATAGATACGTTTCCAGAAGATGAAGCATGCTGAACAGTCTTAAATCCAGTACTATGAGCTCTCTTTCTGGCTTTAATTTTCCTTTTCTTCCCATGTGGGAGCTGTCGCCCTTGACTTGTTGCTGGAGTTGCAGTGCTGTGTGAAGATGGACTGGGTGACAGCTTTAGCCTAGAAGGGAGTCAGATAATATTCACTTGTACATCTGATGTGCCTATTTCTTCTCACTTTCATTCTCCCATTATAGCCAAGCCCAACAGCTTGCTATATCCAAGCTTTCCATCAAGTCTTGAATAAGATTTTATTTTTACTGGCAAAAGTAGCTAACTATCCTCTTAAGTCTGTAAGACAGACCCAGCCCTAGAGTTCATAGCAAGCTTCTGCTGATAAGAGATTCCCAACTGCAGTAAGTATTCCTTTATAGTCTCTACAGACAGTCTTTAGTGGAAGTAATTTTAAGTTTTTGACCCTTAGTATATATATATTAAGAGTTCATGTTGTTCTCACCAGACAGTGTCTGGATAGTCTGAAGTTGATAAAATCTGCTGGTTTCATTCATGAAGCTTGACCACTAACTTTGATCTATCTCTAGGATCTAGTAAAAAACCCTGAGAAAGTTGAGGGATGTCTGATGGACCTTTGAGCTTTATCAGCTGGGTTTATCAAATTACTTCATTTTACTGCCCCATGTGGTAGATGGGAATTATAAATACCACCTACAGAATACTATACTTCAAGAACTAAATTACAGCACTAATGACATACTTTGTATTTACTTCTTGCCTCCTTCACATTCTGAAGAATGTATGGTGAGTTAATGTAGAGATTCTGGATGAAAAGAGTTCATATGAATATCTTCTCATAGCCTACCTCTGTTCCTCTCCTTCCAGCATCTTTCTGTAAGCATTTATTTCCAGATCTAAAGCTAGTTTCACATCTAAAAGCTTCTCATATTCTTCCAACTGTGTTTGTGCCTGCTTCTGGACTTGCATGATTTCTTTCTCTTTTTCAGCCAAACGTCTCCTATTGAGATCACGATCATAATCCAGCATCTCCTGTAGCTCCCTTATTCTGTTCTCCAAAGCAGCATTCTAAAATTATGGGGATGGAAAAAACAGTTAAAACCATAACTAAAGATTAGAGAAGAGGCCCATATTTTGAATTGTGTATCTAAATTAAAGTGATTGTACCTGGCTTTGATATTGATGAACTTGAGATGTCAGATTATCAGCTCTCAGCTTTGTCTCCATCAGCTCCTCCCGAGCAGTATTGGCAAAGTCACTATTTTTTGCTGCAGATAGCTGGATATTCTCCATCTATGGATAAGTCACTATTAGTAATGAGTTGCTTACAACCATGTATTTTTAATAAGAAATGAAAGCCAAGTGATTTCTAGCTCTTACAGCTGGAAATAATTATGTTCTACTTAAGTGTGCAGATACCAATAAAGTCCAGGTCAGAAAGTTTTTCATTGCTTTTCATGGAGGTTTACACAAATTTGACATTCATGTCAGAAAAAGTCAGCAATAATCAGGTAGTGAAAACTGCAGGATTAGGTTATTTCAGTTACAGATGCATGAAGATCAGTAAACTGATTCTCCAGAAGAAAAATGAGGAGTATGTTCAGAAGCTGCTTGTCAAGGCATGGGGCTACAGGATATTAGGTGTGCTCATCAAACTATTCCTCTCCCCCCAGAGTTCCATTTCTTAAACAGTTTCTGCATTATTATAAGCAGCACCGAGCTATTTCTAGAACAATTCAGTTTTGACTTGTTCCAAGAAAGGATAAATTAGAGCCATGCTCCTACAAAAGGAGCTCACAGAATTCCAGTGGAAACCTGGACAGAAGCATCCAAAGGAATTCACCGAGCGGGCGTAAAAGTTGGAGGTGAAAAAGCTGGAGAGAAAGCCAGAAGAACCAGGAAAAAGTGAACACATGTACTTGTTCAAAGTAGCAGATCATGTGATTCTGCACTGGCATATTAAAGAAGGCTTAAGATAACAATACTACACACTGCAATCAACCCAAAAACCCCTGGTATCTTACCCATCCAAAATAAGTATAAACCTAAGTAATACTTTTTTTCTGTGTCTGTGGATAATGCTAGGAGAACGAGTTCTGAGAAACTGTCAAGCCACCTCCGCATCCACCCTCTCCCCCTTACCCGTACTAGCAACTGGGAAGGGACAAAAAGTGCTCTTGTAGAGCTGTAAGAATACCTTGTTCCCTGTATTTCAGTAAAACTTTAATCAACAGATCAATTTTTATTCAAGAACACTGAATTACTTAATACAAACATAGCACACCTTGTTTCTAGATTTTTCCAAAAAGCTCTGTAATTTGTCAGAAATCCAAATTATGATCAACTTTATCACATTGGTCATTCCTAATCATTCCCCAAACAGACTGTATTTTTGCTTGAACCAAGTTTTGTTTGGGACCAACTGTTTGTAGAAGTTCTGCTGTCAAACTTGACACAGCTTTGAAGCTCTATAACAACCTATGCCAAGAAGCTCCACAGTGAATGCAAGGGCTCCATCAATCTTGCATCATACTATACTGTATGACTTTAATCATAGAACTTAAGATTTACTATATTTGCATTTTTACAGACTCACTTTTGCACTGAATGTTCGCTCCAGTTCCTCTTTGTATTCTTGAATTTGCTCTTCATGTTGTTTTCTGAGCTCCTGCAGAGCATCTGAGAGTTTACTCTCAAATTCTCTCCTACGGCCAGACTCTATTTCTGCTATCCTGTTCTCATGGATTCTTTTTGTCTCCTTCAGCTCCTAGAAGAAGAAATTTCTCAGAGAATAAACAAACCAATACAGTTTGATTTGAGACTGAATTTACTATACCATCTTAGCAAGTCATTCAGTATTGAAGCAGATTTATCACAGAGTTCACAGTAATCCACCTTTCTTTAGCTGCACTGATTTGTTGTGCTACCTCACTGCCAAAATTGCTTAAGCTAATAAATGCAGTAGTTAGTATTCAATTTTAAGACTTACTCCTTGGACTAGATGCCTTTCTGTGCTTTTCTTCACTTAGAACACATGCATATACACTTCAGTTTCTTTAAGTACTGTTACCTCATTTATTTTTTAATTCATAGCAGTTCATTAGAGAATCTCAAATTCTTTATCCCTTAAGCCACAGATTCCTTTCAGTCAGAAGGAAGTTGGTTTACATTCACATGTTTAGTTCTATGTACCAACTTTTCACACAAAGGTTACCAGGCACCTTTGATAATTGTTAAGAAAGTAGGGAATATAAATTGCTTATTAAAAGGAGATTTAACTTTTGATTATTTTAGGCTTCTAGTAAACATCTGAAATCAGATGTTAACTGTAATATATGCATTTGCAGTTGCACAAAGTAGTATACTGGAGTTGTAGTTACCTTCAGAAGTGCAGCCTGAGAAAATTCTCATATTCCAAATGCCTATTAGTACTATGCCAGGTAACATGAGCTTGTGTACCTTCTTGAAGTTTTTCTAGTTAGGTGGATTTTATTGTCTGAGGGACTCTTATAGGTTGACTCAGCTAGTTACTTTTTTTAAGGATAAAGCACATCTTAACATTGCTTTTGAGTGCATCCAGGGATCACAGGCACCTAAAAAAAAAATCCTTGTTAATAAGCTAAAACATACATCTTCATGAAGGCGCTTCTGGAATGTCATTTGTTCTTGCAGAGTTTTCATGTGATTTTCCAGATCCACCCTCCTCAACATTTCACTGTGGAGATGCTTTTTGGTATCTTGTAATGACAGCTCCAGCTAAAATAAAAAAAAAAAAAAAAAAAAAAAAAAAAAAAAAACACCCAAAAAAAAAAAAAAAACAATAAAAAAGAAAACCCATCAAAATTCTTTACATCATATTTTTAAGTAGGAGAGTAATAAATCTAATAGATAC
>NDXB01005317.1:302043-312391 GCA_002631895.1 Agapornis roseicollis
TAAAAAAAAAAAAAAAAAAAAAACAACAAACCATCAAGGCAATAAGAATTAAAAGGTCAGTTTTCCAAACTAAGACAGTCAACTTAGTACAGGTCAATTTCATTCCCACACCAATCACAAAACAAAGTTGCTAACTCTGTTTAAGTTCTTATTTCAGTAGGATCAAGCATATAAGCAACTGGAAGAATTCCAATTGTTATGTAGACCAGATTTCCCCCTTAATTCCACCAACTAAGTTTGACTCCTCAAAGCAGGCTTATGATTAATTGTACTATCCATATACACTCTTCCCCTTTACAACACTACATATTCCAAACTTGTCCCTAACTCCCAATATAATTTGCTTGACGCTTAACAAGTGAAAACCTTCAAATATTAAGGTTATATGTTACATACATTATAAATAACATAATAAATATATGTTAAAATATAAAGGTTATAAGTTATATATGGTCATAAACCACTATACAATTCCAGTGCTGGAGTGCACTGCTTTAATGATACAAGTTTGTTGCTTGCTTTGGATTAGTTTGGTTTTTAAGTTTTCACCCTAAAATTTTGATATTAGCTTCTTCAGTGATCATATTAAAAGCATGATAATAGAAAAGCTATGTTCTTAGAAATGCATTGCTAGATCAGCAACTTGGTTCCTTTTAGTATCACTAGAGCCTAAAAAAATAAGTAGCCAGAATTTCTTATGTATTCTACCTAGACTGAAGCATAGTGAAACATTAAATGCTTCCTTTACTGACATGTTAGAGACTGCTACAGGGGCTGTAGCAGTACAACACATTTCAACTTGTTTTGTCCTTAGAAAAAGAAACATTACACACTGTGGTCATATGGTAGAATTAAAGGTACCTACAACAGGGGGAAGTTTCAACAGGCTTAACGACCAGTAGCATTTGCTTTCAGCAAGATGGCAGAAATCTTTCTGTCTACCTGTCATTGCCATAGGTAACAGCCTTGCCCTGCTTTTAAATCTAACTGGTTGGGAAAAAACAAGTAAAAGCTTCAGGAATAAAAGCGAAGTTGCAGTTCCAGGAACAAGTCTTACAGCAGCTACTTGATCCTTTAATTCGTGAAGGTCATTCTCTAAACGGCGGTTTTCACTCAAAGCCATTGCTAAGTCAGCTTCCTTCGTGTTCAGCTGAGCATCAAGATCTCTCATACGAGCCTGTGCCAGGTTTAAATCAGCTTCTTTCTTTGAATTCCTACAAGTGAAAGTTTTACATTTGTAAGTTGCAGCTTGTGAGGGAGAAAGCTTGGTTTTAGTGTGTTTACCTTAACGGGGGTCTGTGACAGAACTGAAACAGAAGGGAGGTCAGTTAACACTTGCAGTGAGAGCACAGGGTAGGCTGTAAAACAAACCAGACAGGGCCCTCAGACAAGCATCATTTGTTTAACCAGAAAGATTTCTGACCTATTTTCCAGCTCATTTTGTGCAAATCCTATGCGGAAGCCAGCTATTTTCCACGACATTGCAAACAAGAGAGGGAAGGGACAGCGCAGGGTGCCATCTCCACA
This sequence comes from Agapornis roseicollis, assembly GCA_002631895.1. Taxonomy (NCBI): domain Eukaryota; kingdom Metazoa; phylum Chordata; class Aves; order Psittaciformes; family Psittacidae; genus Agapornis; species Agapornis roseicollis. The sequence goes on from NDXB01005317.1 coordinate 303,571, forward strand.
GGGAAGGCCTAGTCACACTCAAAGCCAAAGTGCACCGGACCATACTGACCTGCTGCCACTCGCACAGACACCGCCTTTCAGCAGCAAAGGCCACAACCAGCTTCCTGGGAAGGTCCCTCCTAACCATTACAGCTCACCAGGGCTCCGAGCCCCTCATGCCTCTAACAGGCAGGCACACAGACTGCCCCACCACAGGTAGCTGCCAGGCTGGGGCATAGCTCCAGCCCACTTTCCTGAGGTGATGGCAGTCACAGAGGGGCAAAGTCACCCCCGTTCTGCAGCTAGAGGCAGAGCACAGCTCTGGCTGCCCGAGCTGTCATTCCTCCTCCCCTGCAACCTCCTTCTTGCCTACAACACAGGGGAAGTTTTGTCCCCAGGAGGCCACCACATCCTCAGCTGGGGCTTGGCCCCACAGGGCAGCAGCCACCCCTCCCTCACAGTACCCATGCAAGGGACCCTTCTCACTCAGGAAGCTCTTCCCTCCTTTGCACCATAGCAGAGTTATAGAGCAAGAGAAGTCTGGCCTTCAGAACAGGGCCATCTTCCTGTGCATATACCCAGAGACAGAGCCTTCAGGTACCACTGGTATGGTCAAAGCTGCTCAAGTTGTCAGTTTCACTTGGCGCCACAGTAGAGAAATGCTGGGCCTGCAGAGAGTTCCTATCAGAGAAAGCAGTGGTAAGTTCCCCAAACTGCACCAACTTCCAAAGTCCTTGCAGTTGCCTAACTCATGCAGAGTCTGACTACCTGCTCAAAACCAAGATTTGAAGCTGGAAAGACTAAAATGTTCAATTTTAGCAAAATTACTTCTGCCAAGCAGCTGAGTTGTGACAATTCATACAATGAATTTTCCAGTTGATAACTGAGTAGACCAGTTGGAGACTGTCCAAAGTCATTCAGCAGGACTGATCAGCTCTAGAAAGGTTAGACTGCAAGGAAAGATTGGAAAAACTAAGGGCTGTTTAGTCTAGAGAAGAAAAAAGTGACAGGAGACATAACAGTCTTTACATCCATGAAAGACTGCTGCATAGAGGAAGGGAATCTGTTTTCCATGTCTGTTGTGGAAAAGACAGGAAGTTGCAGTCAAATTGCATGGAGGAATAGTCAGGTTTGATGTTAGGGAGAGGAAACTAACAGTAGTTCAACACTGAATCATATTGCCTGGGGGGATATTCTGGAATCTCCATCATCAGGAATTTAAGAAAAGGGTTACACAAACATCTGCTGAAAGAGATGCAGGTATGGTTAGTTCCAACACAGGCCTGGGACATGTGGCTACAGCAGGTCCTTGAAGGCCTTTTCTATCCCTGCTACCCAGACATTGGTTGATTGTGTCCTCATACTTCATGAGGTAAACTCAAATGTTTTGCTAGAAGTTATTTATTCTTTACTCAGACTCTAATAAAAAGGTAATTTTACTGAGATAACAATGGAAATACTAAAAAAAAACCCTATAATACATTATTATTATTTACAGGTTTCTTTGTTTTCTTGGGATTAGCTACTTTCCTTTTAGAATCTCTGCTAACACTGTGAGTATTAGCTATGGTATCAACAAGTACATCAATAACACTACATAATTATAATATTGTCATATGACTGTAGGATGAAACAGTCAAAGTGTGTTCAGGACAAACTCCATTAGTATCTGTGTTTTAAAAATCCCCTTTCCTGATACAAGGCCTTAGACAGCCAGTTTCAGATTTTCTATAGTCTTTCCTGAAAATATTGTTTACAGAAGCGAATCATTTCATCCTTGGGTAAAGCAATTTCACAATTCCTGCTTTGAAAAGAAGACTTACAACTCTTTTAAATCAATGTTGGGGGTCAGAACACCACATCACTATGCAGCAAGCAGTGATAGTTACAATACTCTGCAACATTCCATACACCAACCATAGCTTATTGGCTGTCAACTCCAAGCAACAACTTGGAGGCACTGCCAATCACATTCCTTGTAACTCATGATGTAACATATGCTTTACCTTAAGAATTAAATAATTTTACCAAAACACTTCAGGTATGTTTGAAACAAATTTGCCAAGACTCAGGGACATGAACAGGACTTGCAGAATTCATTCTTACTGCTTCAGCTGGCTGTACCACATATTTCAGGTCAGTGGCAAAATGCATACCTACAGTCACACAGAAACTGGTCTTGTCATTCTCTGCTGTGCTACTGTAGTTGCTTTGACCTTCCTCAGGCTCTGAATTCAACCAACTGATATGCTTATCCACAACTCCTCCTCCCCAAACATCTTTGGCCTACTTCCAATTACCACTGTGTAACTAGTAAGAGACTGAAATGCAAGCACACTTCATAATTGTTGAAGCTTTACATCTCTTTATCACTGATTAATAAGAGCCAATTGTTAACGCTGTTGGGAAATTATCTGGTGAAATTCCATCCTATAAGAGTTTCAGGTTATTTAAAGGGTGTGCATATAAAGGGCATGATACCCTCAAAGTAGTTTGTTCCAAGTCATCTGAGACATTTGCAGTTAGGCAGCCCAGATAGAAAACACTTGTTAGTATTAGTAACTCAGTCTAGTCCTTTCAGAAAGCAGCATGTAGCATGTATAATTTCCTAGACTATAAATTTAACCACTTCTAAGACCAGTTACTTTAAAGAAAAAAGTATCAGTCCAGAGAGCCGCATACCTGCCAAGCTTTATAAACAGAGTTACACAAACACAACGAGCAGCAGAAAAGTTTCAGAACTGGTATTACCTCTCTTCCTCACTGTCCACTCAAGTGGCTGGTTAGATTTATGAAACAGATTTACAAGCCAAAACCCAGCATGAATAAGACCAGCCCAGAAGCTTAGAGTAAAACCACATTTTATTCCCAAGCAGAACAGCTACTTAAGACCTACAAGCCTATGAACGGATAGCATTTGCCCCATACAAGCATTAAAAAGCTGATGCCTAAAGTTGCTATGATACAAGCTTATAGCAAGAGCTGGGGGCCTGTGGACACACAAATTATTGCAAGTCTTTGATTGATTTAGCAGTACAACAGAGGATTAAAGTAACTGTCAATGCCAGCACTTCCCATGAAGTAAGCGCATTGGGATTGGACACTTGTTCCCTCCCCTACACTACCCACCTTCTTCCTGCCTTCAAAAGGACTTGACTGCACTAGATCATCCGTTTGTTCCTGGCTTCGTGATAGAAGACAGCAAGGTGATTCCAGGCTCAGGAGACATGGTTTGCAAGAAAAATCAAGCCTGAAGCAGCAGGCAGTTCATCCCCAGGGCATGTAAATACAGACCTAAAAGCCACTAGGCCAATTTCTGTACAGTATCAGGTAAATTAGACTGCTTACAGGACAAGCTTCCTTGCATCTGCCCCTCTAAACAATGTCTGAGCTAAAAAGCCACCCCAAAAAAAGGTGTGAGCCAACTGCATATACAGACTCTTACCACCATAACTTAATACATGTTTTCCAGCATAGTAACTTAAATGTTGATCAACACAGGTGTGGTACCAAACCCACTCAGTTATGCATTTATGGGGTACTATTCCTATAAAGCCACCCAACACCCCAAATTCTGGGGGAGCCCCATATCCATCACAGGAAGGTGCTAAAGCATCCTAGCAGCATTAGAGTAGGAAGCATTCACAGGGGCGTCCCTACGGCACATCCTCAGAACTGAATTAGGATTTCTCCTAACCCCAAACACTCCAACAGGGATATACCTCTGGGATATTACCACTGCCATAACCCAGACACCCTACAGCACTGACTCCCCAACACACAGCTGCTGGGAAGCAACAGCCCCTGCCCTGCAAGAGCCCCAGAGAAGGGCAGCCTTAGGTTGTTCCTCCGAGAGCTCTACTCAGGGTCGTCAGCAGCGGCAGGAGGGCCGAGCACCGACCTGCTGTGCAACTGCCGGTGCTCCTCGCCAATTTTGCCCAGCTCCACCTGCAGCGTGGCTCGCTCCATAGCGATGTCATCCAACGCCCGGCGGGCGTCGGCCAGCTCTGCCTCATAGCGGAGACGTAGTGTGCTCAGCTCCCGGTCGGTGCCCTCCTCTTGCTCGGCCACCCGCTGCTGCAGCACCGAGTTATCGGCCTCCAACTCCCGCACCCGCTCAATATAGGCGGCCAGACGGTCGTTGAGCTGCTGCAGCTCCTCCTTCTCCTGCAGCCGGCTTAGCCGTGTCGGGCTCAGCAGCAAAGCGGAGGCAAAGCCGACAGAGTGAGTCCCGCTTATCGGCGTAGAGGAAAGAGCCATGGCCATATCAGCCTCCAGTCCCGGCCCAGGCCCCGCCATCGTTACCGGGACCGCCCTACGCATAGACGCCCAGTGCCTGCCGCCTCCCGCGTATAAATAGCCGCCAGCAGCTGCCGCGGCCTGCGGCCCGGGTGGGCAGCTTAAAGGGCTAGGGCTGCCGCTGCCGCCGCTCTGGGGCTGGCCCTACTTGCGGGGAAGGAGACGATCTTTGCCTTTTAATTTTTATTCCTTATTTTCCACATGTGCCTCGCTGCATCTTGCACCGCACCAGTGCAATAGTGCTGCCCGGGGAGGGCGGGGAAGGAGCTGTCAGGAAAAGCCGACAGCAGCTCCGTGTTTTCACAAACCGGGGCGAGGGGTCGGGGTGACAAACAATCCCAGCTTTAGGAAGGTGCATGACAGTGATGCTCGCACTCCAGCACGCTGCTGCGTCAGGGCTCCACTGTGCTGTCTGCTGGTTTTGCAGTGAAAATAAGCAACTCCCAGCTCTATTTTGTTTTGGTGTTTGTGGGCGGTTTTACCTTTAAAGTTGGGGCTGTGGTGGCTGTCAGCCATCCCAGTGCTGCAGTGCTGAAAGCTGATGTGCAAGCAGAAGAAAAAGCAGAAGAGGAAAGGGAACCTGCAACAAGACAAACGTGAGAAGCAGTCTGCAAAGCCACACACTAATTATTCATAAAAATCCTTGTCCACGAACAATGTTGCTTCAGCACTTTAGCAATGTGTACTGGGAGAGTTGTCAGTTTTCTCCAGTAGCTAAATACCCGTCTCTTTTTCACTGACAGTTTGGAGGGGAGCTGCTGTACAGATCTCCTTCAGTATGAGCATAAAAATCTCTGATCATTAATATAACTGCTAACTATGGTGTTTGTTGCAGCAGCTCTCACTTGAGAGCTTAGGTTATGTCAATAATGTGACTTCCTACACAAGTAAAATAGCCTTGAAATCTGCTTAAAATTCTTTAAATGTAATGATAGATTTTATGGAAGTTGTAGGCATAAATTCAAGCTTTGCTGTATAGGTCAGCAGGCAGGTAACATACGAGGACAACATAGTTGACCCTAAGATTGTTACTGTGATTATTTTAGAATTAGGTTGTGTATACCCTGGATCCAATGTTACAAAGCAGATGAGAGCATCGAAAGAGACATGAATGCTTATCAGTGTTTTTTTTCTGACCTTTATGCATTTGTATAACCCCACTGCCCTCCACCAATTTCAAAACTCCAGAACTACATGTAACATGGTAATGCCATATGGCCAGACTGAGCTTCTCTGATTCTAGTCCTAACAACAGCACCAGGAAATTCTTTTCTGCTGAGCAGTTCCAGGTTTTTATTTTGATATAATGAGTACTTGTTTATTCTTCATAGCCAATAGAAAGCTCAATTCAAGAAAAATAAAAAGTATTATTTAAATCTGAATGTGTACCTCTAAGACCAAGATGTGTACATCTGAGGGCTTACTTTAGCTTTGAAACCTCAGTCCTCTACAGAGAACACTGTGATCGTATGTCATTGCCATATTTGATGTTTGCATGTTACTGGCCAGCTGTTAAAATATAATTGTGAGAGTTTGGAACAGATGCAAAACAAAGCAAGAAATCTGCTATTCTAAAAATATTTTTCTTGCTGCCAAGGCTTTGTAATAGTGCAAACAAAAACAGCTGAAAGAAATAGTTCAAAAATAGTCTGAGCTAGTTTTATCCTTTGTGTTCTTTACCTACTCCTCCCTATGCAAGCACAGAAGGTGGCAGCTTGAGAAGAGTGCAGTGGAAGTCTGCTACTGACATTTTTTTCTTTCTGACCATTTGTTTTGATTGCGACTGTAGTCTGTACCATCCTGTCCACTGTAGATTAGACCAGAAGCACAGCTCAGGAATTCCTGCAGAGATAAGCCTGCACCATCTTTTCCTGCTGTTTCAAGTAGGGTATCAGGAATGTTTCAGGGTTAAGAGATCCAGAGAGTATCACAAAAAAATGTAGGGAAAAGATACATGTCCCAGACTAAAGCACAGTAAAAGATTTTCTACAAACAGTCTTTTTTGCAGGAAAATGTAAATATGGGCGGTTTAGACAGTGTTGGCAGAGTCTGCGTAAAATAAAAAAAATAAATAAAATAAAAAAGTTACGTATTTGTGGACTTTTTTAAATTATCTTTCATGACCTTGATCTTGAGCTGGTGAAATGAAAATTATACAGCAGTGCAGTGATACAGTGCAACCAGGAAAATATGGACTTAACTTCTTGCTGTCCTTTTCCTCAGGTGTCTACTAATTGATTCTTGCCATGTGCAAGCAATCTGTTGGTATTGGCTCCAAAATGCTGTCAGGCCTCTGAGTGCATCAATATGCCTAAATGACCGTGACCAGCTTCAGCTGGTGCTTCCTTCCACTCACTGCCCACAGTTACAAGGATGCCATTTAAGCTCTGACCTGGGGTTTAGTTGCTCTTTGAGCTGTTATAGTTGTGTATGGCTATAGGCTGTGTGGACCTATGGATTGATTTTCTGGCTTCACCTCGTGCCTGCTAAGTTATTACAGTTTGCCTAGGTTATTTGTGTACCCTGGCTATCTTTAGCTTCTTGTGATTCTTACCTATGAGCAGCAGGATAGGGCCATGGCTGGTGTGTGTCTTCTTGCTTGATTTTGCTCTCTATCCCTTAGGAAGCAGATGGACTTTGCTACTACTTTGATGACTGCTAAAGACTCAGGTAGGGCCAAGTTCCAAGTTTGTTGTTTTTTCCATTTGAGGCTATGCATAGTAAGTGCACAAACTTGAAAATAGGAAAATATTGAGCTGGCAAATGTAGGCATAGATGAAGAGTCAGCATAGGCTATGGAATCTTCAGTAGTGTTTTAGTGTTTTTCTTTGATAGTCATTCTGATCTCTAAATGATGAGGGTCTTTTCCCGAAGTAGCCTTTGAAAGCAAACAAGGTGTCACTGGATAGCCTTTGTAACAGATTGAGAAGTCTTTACATACAATAGTAATGTTGTTTCATATGGTATTACTCTGATGTATTAGAAAATATTAATAAGTACTTTGCTAAGCAGTCTGTTCACAGGCAGATGTTAGTGACTCACACATGTCCAGAGCTAATGAAGACAGATTGAGTTCTAATAACCTGATAATGATGGGTTGCCACAGTACTAGAGTAGGTATGAGATTGCAATGAGAAAATTAGATTGCCTACCAAAGGTTTATGGGCAGTTTTTTTGTGTCATTGGTGGCAGTATACATAGATGGGAAAGTCTTTTCCAGAATATGTAACTGCACAAGTGATCCTCCTGTGTAGTATTTCAGCATATGCTCCCACTTGCCTAGCTACATTAAGCAGGGTAGGTCAGTTAGTTTACAGTGGGTTTTGTCTGTGTTGGAATAGCAGACTTCTATAAACTGCCGATCAGTTAAGTTTTATGTAAAATGCACCTTAGTTTCTGTAAGGAATATCCATACAGATTTAGGTACTGTGCATGGGTCTGGAAAAAACAGAGTTTTGTTCTGAAGTTGTTACTAATACCAGTATCAGGCTTTGAGGAAAAGTCACAGATTGAGTTTTCATAGTGTAAGGCAACAAAGGAAGCACAGATGAAAATAAGGAAAGTGGAAAATGAACTATTTTTTTAGTGACTGTATAGCTCCAAACTGTGACTCTGGAGCTTTCCAAACGTTCTTTCCCTGCATCCGTCAGATCTTGCTAACCCCTCATTCATTGTCAAATGGATTGTATTCAATTATGTCATCACTGACTGTTAACAAGAATAATGAGTGCATCTGCTGGCTCCCATAGCAGTCAGGAACCACCTCTGATCCATCAGAGCTAAAGCAAATCTGAGTCCCTTGTGAAAATGAAGTCACTTCCATCTCTTTTAGTAGAATATAACAAAAATATCCTCATTTATGTCCAGGCAACATTGCTGAATTGAGATGGGTTGAATCCACTTCATAGAGACCAAACAGCTTATCCACCCTATTACTGCACTTGACTTGATATCTTTCTCAATATGGAGGTCTTGGGCTGCAGCCAGGCTGTGGTGATGGTAATGTTCCATACTCTTTCTTGGTAATGATTCACAATATGGCCTTTAATGAAGGTTGTAAATGTGCAATTCAAGAAACAAGAATCTGTGCCAATACGGAACGCAGAGGAGAACAGAAGAATCAAATTTTAATTTCAAATTTGCTATTTGTCCTCACATTTACTTTCAACTGTAAAGTATAGCTAGAGCTGGGGTTCTAGCCTTGGTTAGTACACTATTGCATCCTTGGTTTGGGCTTCATGTTTTATTTGCTCCTTTGTTCCCACCCACACAAGGCTACTGGAGATTGAGACCACTTTGTTACAAGTTTTGCTGTATTTTGTCTGTATTTATATTGACACACAGATTGGATATGAAAAAAAGGAAATTCTGTTCCTCTTACTGCTAAACATTTGATGCACAATGTTGGTTTTGTGAAACTATTTTCTGATGACTTTGTTTTGGGAAGGTGATGATTTTTTTTTAAAGTTTTAATTTATTCACACTCATTCCTTTTTTTTTTTTTTTAATTTTCCTAAATAAATTTTTCTTTTGTTTTTACTGC